>CAMZMU010000069.1:48722167-48920902 GCA_947311845.1 Poa pratensis
AATGGTTACTAGGACTTTGGAAATCCATATATCCCCAAGCTTAGGTGGTATCATAGCCTCTTGGTTGTACCTAGCAATCTTTTCTTTTAACACATGATTAGCAATATAAGAACCAAAACCAGCTTGGTTAGAGTTGATGGAAGGATCACTTGCAAATTTTTGTAAGATAGATATTAATTCATGCAAGCTACAATTCTCTAAGTCAAGCAATGGTTCCTTGACTTCACTAAGCATTTTAACTTCCTCAACTTTCTCTCTTTCATTACCATAATAGTTTCCTTAGCAATTCTCTCTTGCTCATGAATATGTTCCCAAGATTTATTTATAACCTCTTGACAATATTTAATTGTTTCCTCATGTTTTTGAGCTATAATGGTGTTCTTTAATGAGGAAACTTCCTTAGTGAGCTGATCTACCCTTTCAAACAAAGAGTCTTGTTTTTCAAACTTAGATATAAATTCCTTATTAAGCTCCTTTTGAGTAGATATAAATGATCTAATGGTGTTTTCCAAATCACTAGAAACATTACCACTAGTAGTATATTTGTTTGGCACATATGGGGGTTTATTATAAGAGTTATAATTGTTGTTACCATACCCATTATTACCATAGTTCCTAATGAAGTTGACATCAATATTTTCAGGATTATTACCAACTAATTCTTGCAAAGGCACATTTTCAATATTTTGTTTATTAATGAAAGCAAGAATAGTATCCATTTTAGATGACAAATCATTTGTTTCTTCTATGGAGTTCACTTTCTTAGAAGGATTAGGTGCTCTATCAGTATGCCATTGACTATAGTTTTGCAAAATACTTTCCAATATGTTCTTAGCTTCTACTATAGTTTTTCCCATAAAAGCACCTCCAGCAGCAGAATCAAGAATATTTCTAGACATGTAATTTAGACCATTGTAATATGGTCCATTCGTTGACCCCATGTGATGGACAAGTTCTAAGCATAAGTTTAATCCTATCCCAAGCCATAGCAACATGTTCATTTTCATTTTGCCTAAAAGAAAGAATGTTGTTTCTATTTTGCAAAATTTTAACAGGAGGATAGTATTTCTTAATGAAAGCTTCTTTTAAATCATCCCAAGTTTTAATGCTATCAATAGGTAATGAATGCAGCCACTCTTTAGCTTTTCCTCTAAGTGAGAAAGGAAATAACTTCAGTTTTAGAATATCACTTTCCACATTTTTAAATTTCTGCATGTCACATATTTCAACAAAATCATGAAGATGCATAGAGGCATCCTCCATAGCACTACCGCCAAATTGTTCCCTAGTTATCAAGTTCAACAAACTAGGACTTACTTCATAACTATCAGCATTTATCTTAGGTGTGGCAATGGGCCTAGCAATAAATTGATCATTTGGAGTGTTTGTGTAATCACACAACTTAGTTCTTTCTCCCATTTTAGCAAGTTTTTATGTGTTTTTTAATTTTTTATGCAAAACTGAAAATAAATATGCAAACCAAACTAAAAATGCAAGACAATGACAAAACAAGATAAATTGCTTTGAAGGTAAAGATGGATAAGATGATGCTCACGTAGGTGCAACCTCCCCAAGCTTAGGTGTTAGCACAAGTTGGTGATGAAGTTGACTTGGTGAGATATCCTTGGATAAACCTTTCAGCAATGATTCCCCGGCAACGGCGCCAGAAAACAGTCTTGATGGCCCTTCACGTAGTTACCTGCGTGAAAAGTAAATGGGTTAGGTTGAGACTCCAAGTGCAGAGTGTGTAGTAAGTGGAAGACGTGTTTTCCCCACGAGGGGTGACTCGAGGGTTTAATATCGAACTCTCGGGGAATCAGTAGTGAAGATTTATCTTTCCTATCCTTCTTTTGGTTACCTACAAAACAAAGTAAATGTTTTGGTCCTCAACCTCACCTAGTGGTTGTCAAGCACAAGGTGTGAGAATGATATCAAGATAATATGCAATGCAAACAAGAAATAAATATGCAATGGTGGTAAATAAATATGCAAGGATGGTGGTAGCAATGATAAATGATATTTTTGGGTTTTATATGATGAATGCAAGATGTAAAAGTGTTTTTGTATTTTCGGATTTTTAATGGCAGAAAATGGAAAAGTGGTAAAAGTGGTTGGAAAGGTGTTTCTTATGATTAAAAATGGACCGGGGTTCATGGTTTCACAAATGCACTCTCTCTTTAATAAAGTGGTAGACAATGGAACACTAGAGTTGACATATGAGATTGCAACACAACAGTTTAATAACAAGTTATAATTATATGGGCATCACGTCCTAACATAGAGACCTTTTGGTTATTAGTCTCTCTTATACTCCACCAAGATGCGAACTAAATCATAACACCTCAGTAATTAAGATAACTCAGAGTATAGCAATAAGTATCATGACATGAAGTTAAAATAAGAACATGCTAGATCTAGTCATGGAGGAAGTGGCAATGGTCACACCCACATCTCCGGTAGCATGGTATTTCTTTTTATCCCTAGTGAGGCAACAAAGTAAGGTAGAGATACCCAAGTGGATCGCAGAACTTTCTCTCACGTTCACTGCACTAGCCACCCCCCGTTACTCCAACTAATGCACACGTTCCCCCTCACACGCTCTCATAAACATGCTTGATCATGACAAGTAAATAAGAACGGGGTACATAATATGCATCTACTTTCATAACTGAAACAAAACCATTGCAATCTCAAACATATATTAACTCATAAAAAGATCCACCACAAAGGTATTACATAGATGACCGTAATCATGTTCAGCAGCTCATACGGTACTAATTAGTGAAGCTCAAGAGAGAGAGATACATAAGTTACTTCCACAAACCCATAGTCCAGAGGTGGACTACTCCCTCTTCATCATGGAGACGGTGGAGAAGTCGTTGGAGAAGATGGAGACCACGCCGGCAGCGCCCCGCCGGAGTTTTCCCCCTCCAATCTGCAACTCCAGGTCTCTGTTTCGGTGTTTCTGTGTTTCTGCGGCGCTCCTTCCAGAGAACGTCGGGGGACTATTTTTATAGGCGGTTTTAGGTCAAAACCGAGTCGGTGGAGGAAAGATCGACGGCAACGGAGCTCCGAGGCCCAAAAGGGGGGTCCCACGCGGCCATGTACCTGGCCGCGTGGGCCCACTCAACTTAGCCCTCGGGCCTCCGCTTGTTTGCTTCCTTCGCTCCCACGCTTTGTTCCTTCCAAAAACAGATGCTCGTAAATTTCCAGGTCATTTGGACGTCGTTTGGGTCCCTGAAACATTAAAATATAGAAAATAGGGTTTTCTGCCTGCGCAGGGTTAATTCCATAAAAATAGGAAACATACCAAATATTCCAAAAATCATTATAAAACAGTGATATAACCCTTATATGATGCAAATATGACTGGAATATAAGTAATATAGTGCAAAGTTCATGTATGCATTTTACATGCATCAGGTGGAAACCCTTTTAGTGGCGCACCTATTTGCCGTGCGCCACAGAAAATATTTTTGTGGCGCACGTTTTTGGGTGCGCCACAGAATGAAACAACGTGCGCCACAGAAAGTCTGGTTTATGTGGCGCACGGGGCTGGTGCGCCACAGAAATATGACTTTCTGTGGTGCACCCCCGCACCATCCCCATGCGCCACAGAAACTAGACATTATGTGGCGCATATTATTTGCGTGCGCCACAGATACAAATTATCGGATCTGAGATCTCGATTTGGTCAAACCCACATATGCCCAGGCCCCACACGCACCACGCCACCACGCTGCTGCTCTCCACGCATGGACCCACATAGCCGCACGGATCCATCCCGACGCCAAACGCCAGCCACACACACCACGCACGCGCACGTTCCCACACCACCACGCACGCACCCACCTGCCCATCTCCTCTGATCCATATGCGCTGCCGCCGTCGACGGCTTCGCGTCACGCCGCCGCTCTCTCTCTTTCTTCACGCACACCTCCCGCCCACCGCCGGCCCCCTCCCCATCGTCCATGCCGCCGCCGCCTCATCACCCCTAGCCCCGACCACCGCGAGTGAGGACAGAGCCTCGCCGTCCCGTCTCCCATGGCGCTCGCGCCGCGCTGCCCCGGCGCCTCCCCACCAACGAAGCCGCGCGCACCATGGTCCTGTCCACGCGCTGGCGCCGCGTGTGGGCGGCGACCCCGCTCTTCGTCGACGACGCCCACCTCAGGGCCGCCGATGAGCCTGGTGAAATTAGTTGATTATGCACTAAACAAGTTTAAAGAACAAGATGGTTGATTTAATGGATGGAATTTAAATGTAACAAAACAAGAATGTAAAAGTGTCCCAATCCTCTTCAATGCAAGAGAACAAGACAAAGGTTTTCTCTTATAGGAACAATGGACATGGGTTCATGGGTTCACTTAATCCTCTCTCTCCCATCTATGGTGATTATCATGTTATAGATAAAAAGTACACACAATTGTCATGCTTAATGGTAACTTATATGACGGCTACATGTCCTAAGACACATAGTTGAAAGAAAATAATCATTTGTGTTGCTAGGGTCACCCTCGTAAGGCTAGCGTGGTTTGTTGTCACTCCCATATCATACTTCTTCCTTTTTACCCCTAGATAAAGGATGTTGGGCTGTATTGTGTCACTCAATACATATGCCGTTGTCACATCGGCCACCCTGTACCTACATACATCATACTTCTTAATTGACAATATTCTAAACACTAGTGTAATGATTCATATTTCGTGTGCATGACCACATCTCTCTCATCTATCTACACTTGGTGGTGTCAATCACCTCATGACAAGTATAAATAAGGCATTATGCATAAATCAAACCATCACATGCATCATAGAATATCTCCAAAGTATGACAAGTCATAAAAGCTTCAACACAACGGTAAATGCATAACAAATATTATCTCATACAACAATATCCACCATTGGAATTACATAGATAGATCCATACTTATGCAAGGCACATCATATGGACTTCAACAATGATCATACATAGAGAGATTAGATCAAGTTACCACCACAAACCCAAAGTCCAGGGGGTGGACTACTCCCCCTTCATCATGGAGACGATGGAGAAGTCGTTAGAGAAGATGGAGACCACGCCGGCAGCGCCCCACCGGAGTTTTCCCCCTCCAATCTGTAACTCCATGTCTCTGTTTCATGGTTTCTGTGTTTCGACGACGCTCCTTTCCGAAGGGCGTCGGGGACTATTTTTATAGTCGTTTTTAGGTCAATACGGAGGCTCGGGAAAAAAGATCGATGGCAACGGAGCCTCGAGGCCCAAGATGGTGGGTCCCACGCGGCCAAGGAATTTGGCCGCGTGAGCCACCCTATCTTGGCCCTCGGGCCTCCTTTTGTTCGCTTCCTTTGCTCCCCACGCTTCGTTCCTTCCAAAAACTGATGCTAGTAAATTTCCAGGTCATTTGGACGACGTTTGGGTCCCTGAAACATCAAAATATAGAAAATAGGGTTTTCCGCCTGTGTAGGGTTAATTCCAGAAAAATAGGGAAACTATGAAATATTCCCAAAATCAATATAAAACAATGATATAACCCTTATATGATACAAATATGATTGAAATATAAGTAATACAATGCAAAGTTCATGTATACATTTTACATGCATCAGTTTGTATTCAACCATCTCAGCATTTTATTTGTAAAATAGGGTGTTCCTCAGATAGTTATTGTGCATACGCCGCCTGAAACACTTGACGTGTCGGTACCGTCGTTGGTCATGAAGGTCTCTGGATCCAATACTGTAGTGAGTAGGTACGTCTCATGGGCTGGTTTCCACAGCATATGTATTATGTGTGCACGTGGAGTTTTTTACGTGTTGCACTCAGTTTGTTTTTGTCTTATTTGCAGCGATGTCGACGATGTTTCTGCTTTATCTGCGAAGAAATTGTTGTTCCAGGAGCCGGAATCCGATAGTCGGTGTGATGACATGTTGGACTATGCTTCTCAGGTCGGCCAGCCTGCGGGTCAGTGTGATTTCGTTATGGACACGGATTCTCAGATCGAATCTCCTCCAGGTTCTTGTGAAGCTATTGCCGGCTCCAATTGTCACGTTTAATTTCCACAAATTTGTTGTGAATCCGTTGCTGACTTTGACTCGAGTCAGGATGAATCAATGATGAACTCAGAAAATCACACCGTTGCTCTTTCGACCGGCTGTGAAGGTTCTGTGGAATCTGATTTCAGTTCGAGCTTCGTCCACGTGAACCTCGTGTCGTGTTGGAGTCGGCCATTTTAGAGCAATCTAATGAGGTTACTAGGAAAATTGACGCGGCGGCACGCCGCGCCCGTGGTGTTAATTTTGCTGCATAATTTGAAGTGTATTTTATGTTGGTTCGTAAAGTGTTCCTTCTAAACAATGGTCATATAGCTGCAATTGTGAAGAAGGTTCTGTAATTGTTTCGTTCCACATATAGAAGTTTAATTCAGAAAGTAGCAAGTTTAATTCAAAAAGTAGCAGATGGTAAATATTGAAGCAATTTTCTAATTACAGTAAGTTACAAAAAAAAATAGCTGTAACAGTTTGTGGGTGTGGAGTCCAGCGATAAAGTATCCACCTGGTTGTGAAGGTATTATGAAGTCAATCTTGCAGTAAATTTGGATAAGCGAGGAGCGTGTTGGGATTATGAAAAGAAAAGGACGCACAAAAGTTTTATCATATTAACTCACGGACGAAGGTGAAGAGGAAGAATGCAGTACCTGCACTCTGGTACTCATCACTTGATGTTTATTTACCATGAACTGAAATAACATTCTGTAGATGAACGTATGGTGAAGAAAACACATAAATAACCCATCTCTTGATTGCTAGTTTCTTTTCACCTTACCTTCAAGAAGTCAGTAACACCTACAGTATCATAAAGTGACATAGTAAAGCATATCAGAGCTGCATAGATCTTAATGCCAATGCAGTACATTTCTTGTGAGTACTTGAAACTTTCTACATCTTATTGTAGAAGTGTAACATCAACTATAGTGTTAGAAAATCACACTAATGGAAACATTATCATTTTGTGTAAATCTAAATGTTAGTACCAAAATAATCTGGATGGGTATTCAGTTTTTCTATGAGACCCCATCTTGGGCAATCAAATGCACCTTACAATCTAGGGAAAATCGAATGATATTTCGGTAAATATTCTCAACAGCAACATAGACGGCATGCCAAAACCAACAAAGTGAACACTACAGGACTATTAAAGATTTCATCATCCTGATTCTATGAGAAGTGTTTTTGGAGCAAAAATAAATAGATAACTGAAATGAACTAATCTGCATGCTAAGGCTTTTTTTGTAGGACGTCGACATCTTTTTTGAGGAAAAAAAAACATGAATCAACTGTGTTTGCCATAGAAAATAACATAAATCTTTGCCATCAAAATAACATTACTTGACTTTGTTTGGCAGAAAAAAAGGAGGCATAATTTCCTTACATTAACATAAAGGTGATATCTCGATTTCTTTGTAGTATGCGTTTCGACAATGTCACAAAACAAACCATGCACCTCTCGCATATAACAATGTGCTAACACTCTAAATGTCTTTGAATGGATAGAAAATCTGTTAACATAAAAGTTGTAGCCTCAAAATAATTAACTCAGGGACATCGTTGGGTGACGTCGGCGCCTTCAGGGAAGGCTGAAACGCTCAGCTTTGATATTGCACTTCTACAGTGCGGGGCGACGTGGGCGCCTCGACAGGCCGCTGAGATGGTTCGCTCTGATATATGACTGATTCATAATTTTCGGAAAACGCAGAGACTTTTATGCAAAAAAAACATAGGGGAAAACGTGGGACTTTTCTGCAAAAAGCGGAGGGCCATTTTCAAAAAACGCGGAGACTTTTCTACAAAAAAACATAGGGGAAAACATGGGGACTTTTCTGCAAAAAGCGGAGGGTCCACGCGTGTGTTTTATGAAGGAGAACCGAATCACAATTTCTGGAAAAGGAGGGGACTTTTCTGAAAAAACACGCGTGCCATCAGAAATTTGTCTTTTTGCACAGCATAAAATACAACGAATTTGAAGATTAGAGAGAAATATGTATATGTCTGTCAAAATAAAAAGGTTAAAACATGAAAGTTGTTTGGAAGGGTGATATCCATATACTCGTGAAAGTAAAATTCAAACGGATGAAAGAGTGCGACGAATTTAACAAAATTCGTCAAATGTTTGTGCGAATTTGGATCCAAAATTGAGGAGTTAGACTCGACAAAACTCGAAACCGATCACGGGAATGGAATCTACTCGTCGGCGCGCATATTATCGCAAAAAGGAAAAAAGTGCATATTATCGTGAAAGGGAAAAAAAGTGCACTGTAGCTGCTACAGTACACGGTACAATGTAGAAGTGCGTGTACTGTCGCGCTTCTACAGTGCACGTGACGTGGGCAGCTGTCCCTGGGTGACGTCGGCGCCTTCAGGGAAGGCTGAAATGCTCAGCTTTGATATTGCACTTCTACAGTGCGGGCCGACGTGGGCGCCTCGACAGGTCGCTGAGATGGTTCGCTCTGACATATGACTGATTCATAATTTTTGGAAAACGCGGAGACTTTTCTGTAAAAAAACATAGGAAAAAACGTGGGGACTTTTCTGTAAAAAGCGGAGGGTCATTTTCGGAAAATGCGGAGACTTTTCTGCAAAAAAAACATATGGGAAAACGTGGGGACTTTTCTGCAAAAAGCGGAGGGTCCGCGCGTGTGTTTTATGCCGGAGAACCGATTCACAATTTCTAGAAAAGGAGGGGACTTTTCTGAAAAAACACGTGTGGCGTCAGAAATTTGTCTTTTTGCACAGCATAAAATACAACGAATTTGAAGATTAGAGAGAAATATGTATATGTCTGTCAAAATAAAAAGGTTAAAACATAAAAATTGTTTGGAAGGGTGATATCCATATACTCGCGAAAGTAAAATTCAAACGGATGAAAGAGTGCGACGAATTTTCCAAATTCGTCAAATGTTTGTGCGAATTTGGGGTCCAAAATTGAGGAGCTAGACTCGACAAAACTCGAAACCGATCACGGGAATGAAATCTACTCGTCGGCGCGCATATTATCGCGAAAGGAAAAAAAAGTGTACTGTAGCTGCTACAGTACACGGTACAATGTAGAAGTGTGTGTACTGTAGCGCTTCTACAGTGCACGTGACATGGGCAGCTTCAGCAATCGCTGAAACGCTCCCCTTTTATATATAGATAGATCCTTCGTGTTTTCAGTATGTATGCTTTTCTTTTCGTATTTACTTCGTCTTTCTTATAAAGTTCCTTTGGTGTCAGGTCGACCTACCTGCAGTGGATGAATCAGGTTCCTTCGGTGTCACCGTGGATAAGAGGTGACGCTGATTTCGGAAGTGTCCTTTGTCATGTCATTTCCAATTCTCAAGTTGTGTATTAAGTCGGATATCTGTGTCAGCAGGCTGATAGAAGAGGACGTTGGAATGAACGAGGCCAAGAAGATGAATGCTTGAATCGTATTTTGCTATTTATATATCCGCATGTTCATGGCGGTTTTCAAGGAGGTCCCGACTCCAGGGAGCCGATGTTGGCCGACGGCGCGGAGAGGCGAAGTATCGGGTGGCCAAATATCTAATATTGGTGTGCTATGACTCGCATGTCTCGCTGGGTAATAAAATAAAGATGGCTAGCCAATAAAGATTTCGTTACGTCATCCGCCATAAATATAGTCGTTTGTTGTACGTGCGGCTAGGATTGCGGTGTAATAGTTTGTTCATACATCTTCTCATACGTTGATGATTTTTATCTATTTGGTATGTTCTTCCGTTTTTTTGGTGATGGTTAGCTTGTGGATCCGTTAATTTGTTCATGTTCAATAACACATGCTATCATCTCGGTTGTCTTTTCCACTGAGTTCTGGCAAGGACGCAGGTCATGCCGACTCCAGGGAGTCAGCTGGATCGGCCAGCAGTGAGACGGACAAGGTCAGTCCTGCCGACTCCCTAGATTCGACGGCCTAGAGTAGGCGGGATCCACGAGCGGTGAGACGGACAAAGTCAGTCCTGCCGACTCCCTGGATGATGTGTCACTGTTGTTAATTATGAGATAGGGTGCTATGAGTCGGGCATTAAAGTCGTCGGTTGAAAATATTTCTACGCGAGTGAATGCGATTCCTGAATTCGTAGTAATCTCATACTATCTTCGATGGGAGCGACGTGATGCTTAGCTATACGTTGGCTCCTTGCGCTCGGCTTCGTGAATCCCCCGCACTTGATAGTCTTGAGGAGTTGAGATTTGTGGGTGGGCAGACGATTCGAGATTTGCCATTAACTCTGACGCGTTTTCTCTGCACCCCGCCGACTTCCTGGAATCGGCGTGAGAAGGAAGCGGATGTCAAAAATAGTCTTCCAGGTCTGATAAAGACGGAGGACCCATCCACGCCTACTAACATCTCCTTTGCTGCAGAGGTGATATGTTTCTGTCTGTCTCTAAAGAGATGCGAGTAAGTAAAGGTCATTTCATGGTCTTTGCCTTTGTCTTTAGTTGACGTCCCAGTTCTTAAGCCAACGGCATCTCCCATAGTTTTAAGAGATGGCAGGGTAGTGTGAAATGATAAAATCATCGCCTTGAACCTACCGTGTCAATACGAATCCAACAATGGCCGGCGTCTGTTGCGAATCGCGCCTCTCGAGTGGAAAAAGTCTTTCCGTGAGTCCTTTTTCGTGTGAGGTTGTGGAAATGTGGAGTCGGCAAGGTGGAGTCGGCACTATGCAGTCTTGGCGTCGAACGTTTAGCCATTGAGTCGTCACGCTTAGGCTGATGTAATCGATGGTATGAACCGCACTATGTTACTGACAGGAAACGGCTGGACAGGTCCTGGCTGGCGTGTTGGCATTGCTGGCGACTTCGTTTCCGACATGTCTGTCATTTACTATCGACCTTCCTCTTATCTAATCGTATTTAATCTTTACTGTGACACTACAGTACTAACCTAGAAGTATTTATGTTGTGCCAGAAGGTACACTAAAAGAAGGGCAATATCCCATGAAGGTCGTTTGTCTCTTATGATGGAGTGCTTCTAAAGACGGAGAAGGCAAAATTGTTGACTGCCTATGGCTCTTGGAGCCGGCGTGATCGGATGGTGCATTAGGACGGGTAAGCTAGGATTGCGGGAAGTTAGTGGGGGTGGATACGCAGACCCTCGCCGCTCTGCGTCCAGAAGGAACCAAAATAATCATGACACCACGGTCTTCCATACGTCAGGTACAGAGGGCACGTCATTAAAGAAAGGGTCAGCCAGATCGCGAAACATTTCCAAGACCCGATTTATTGCTACATACACGGGCGTTCGTACCCATGTTCTTCAGACGGCTCAATGGTAACATCATTTCCACCTTATCCCTTCCGGCTTCATCTTCGTCGTCCCAACCCCATGAATCCAGATAAAAGCCAAGAAACAGAGACGATTCGTCTTTAATGCACGGTCCGAACAGGCCGACTCCCTGGAGTCGACATATCTTAGAGTTGGCTGGATCGCGGAGCAATGAAACGGGGAAGGTCATTTCAGCCGACTCCCGGGACTCGGCCAGTACCCACGCTTAAGACGGAACCAGGAGTCGGCGGGGTCGGGTTGTGCATTAAGACGGGAAGCTGGAGTCGGCTAGGTGCACAGAAAACTCATCCAGGATCCGACGACCCAATGGTACGGAAGGAAGGAAATGCTTTTCCATGAAATCCCAACTTTCCACACACAGATGGACTAAACACGTTAACAAACCAATCTTTGCCCAAAATAACGTACAAAAAAAAGAGGGAGTCGGCGGATCGCCGAGCAGTGAGACGGAGAAGGTCAGTCCTGCCGACTCTCGGGACTCGACCAGTAACCTCCGCCCAGTACTCGGCGTGACCAGAGTTCCTCTCCATATCCTGAGTGTAATCTGCTCCGTTTTCCCAATCTGGGTCACGGTCTCCCCGGATGCTCTCGGTAAATTATTCGCTTGGCCGCCCAACCTCTGTTGTATTGGTAGTTGGTTTCATGTGTTTGTTCATCGCCGGTTTATTTGTCTCCCTGTTTTTTTAGTCGACCAATATACCCCTTCTGACGCTTGGTAAGCTGAACGCATATCCAGTTCGCTTGCTTTGTTTTGTCCTACCGCTTACTTGCTTTCATTGTCTTTAGGCTGTGTTTCTGAAGGCCAAGTTACGATACTTCATGTTTGGCTCTGTCATCCGCGGCGAGCGTCGATCACACCAACACCGTTCCCGATGAGATGTTGCGCATAGTTGTCTCTCTGCTTCCCACGAAGTTCGCCGTGCGGATGACCGTCCTTTCTCGCCGGTGGCGGTACATCTGGTCGTCCGTTCCTTTGAATCTCAGTGTCGATTATCAGCTTTGCGACCAGGACAGCGGACACATCGATGCTGTTTCCACTATCCTCGCGTCGCATCCTGGTCCTGCGGACCGTTTATATAGGTGTTTTTCACCACAAGCGGAAGCTTGTCTCCATTTTGGATAGTTGGTTCCAATCTCCCGCACTTGATAATCTTGAGGAGTTGAGATTCGTAGGTGGGCATACGCTTCGAGAGTTGCCATTATCTGTGATGCACTTTGTGGGCACGCTTCGGGTTGCCAGTTTTGCGGGGTGCCATTTTTCTTGTATTGATGAGGGGCCTGCGATTCTTCTTCCTCGTCTGAAATACCTCGTCCTTTACGGCGTTGCTATCTCTAGGATGGGCATGGACTGTTGTGACACCCCTCCCTGGCACATATCACCAGAGAGGCAGTCGTCCCATGCGCCATCCCAAGATAACTGGCCGCACGTCACAACAGTGTAACATAATGAAAATCATTACACAATCAGGCACATCAGTGCTACAAATGGTTTACAAGGCCATCAAGGAATGACGAAATATCAATCCCAGCATGGCACGATACAGAGTTTTAACTGGCAGCGGAAGACATATGAGAGGCTACGGCTTGGAGCGGCTCCACTCCACAGGTTCTGGCTGGGCTACTGATCCTAGCACGCTCTTGCTCCCCTTCTGGCTAAGGTGGAAGATGAATCCTCGCCGGAATCTGGCCACAATCACAAGGCCCGTGAGTACATTTGTATGCACTCAGTAAGAATCGCCACTTACTACAAACATTCCAACAATCGTGCAGCAAGATATACACTGGATATAAAATCCTACAACATGGCAAGGTGTAATCTAGATACATGATATAAAAGTAGCATGGCATTGACAACCTAACCTGTCATAAGCAAGCAATGGGTTATCACCAGTACAGAGTCCAAGCCAGGTGGGGTTGGATCGTATACCGGCAATCAAACAAAGAGATTAGCTGTGACGAGTAGATGAGTGTACCAGTTGGTACCAAATCTTATAACTACTCCTGTCAACACAATCAGGCTTCCCAAGCCTCTAGTCAAAACTCACGGGCCGCAAATGGGCCGTCGCGCGCCGCGCGCGCGCTGCGCTGGCTGGGACGTGAGCAGGCCACGGGCCGCTGTGCTTGGTAGGCCGAAACGGTACGTAACGGGATAAAAGAAAAAAAAGCATGAAGAACGGATCGACGACACGGTCGTCTTCCCCGTGCAGGAGAGCACGGGCGGCTCGGGAAGATCATCGCGGCGGCCTCCAGGAGTGGTCAGGGCGGCAGGAGACGGCGGGGATGGGCCGGAGGCAGCTTGCCGTGGTCGGGGAAGGTGGAGCCGGCGGCGGGGACGTGGTCAACGACTTCCCCTCGCGAGCACGCACGGGAGCGCACGGGGAGGCACGGCCAGCGGTCGCCGGCGGTGACGGGCGGCCCGGCTGAGGACGGAGGCGAGGTCGCGGTGCAGCACCGCGCCCGGGGGGGCAGACCGCGGTCGCCGGGGTCCACGGGAGGGTGGCCGTCCGAGCTCTCCCGAGCTTGGCCATGGCGGCAGCAGTTGGAGGCGGTGATGGCGACCACCTTTTCTTCTTGGGTGAGCACCAGGTGGTGGAGGGGAGTGAGGTGAGCGAGAGAGGGGGCTCAGCCAACCAGAGCAGGCCGCGGGAGGGGGGAGAAGGTGGTGGCCGTGCTGCCTTTAAAGGAGTCGTGGTCACCGTTGTCTCGGGCTGAAGTGGAGTGGATAAGAGAGGGGAGGGATAGGGTTGTCGTGCTGGATGCACAGGAGAGCCACGAGGTGGTACTGTGGAAGAATATTAACCACCGACAGAACAGTAATCGGAAGGTTAGGTTTGCTAATTGCGCGTTCCGGACGTCCAGAGCACGACGCGGGCGGCATCGTCGCTTTCCCGATGACTCGGAGGTCCAAAAGGAGAATGGTCTTCACTACTGGGTTCGTAACGTCGAGGAAAACACGACCCAACAAGAATCACCCAAGGATTCGAAACTTTGCAGTGTAAGATTTTCAGAAAACCAAAGCTGCAGAAGGTGTTCGATGAAATGTTAGGGGCCTTGCTCATCTCAGAAAAATTCCCAAAAATTAGGCACGGGTTGTTGTGGTCAGGGGAGAGCGTCCAAGGAGTTTGAGGTCATTTGGATGATGAGAAATTGGTTTTCCATAAGATGGCCAAAAATGACCATAATGGCATGATTTAGGAAAAGTGGTGTTCCAAGCTTCACCTTGGGGTGATTTCCTGGATTTGTGTGTATAAGGACCATGTGGTCAACATGTTCAAGTATCATGGTCATTGGAATTTTCTAGGTCTAGGTTTGTTTGAAAAACTTGAAATGGCATTAATTTGGGCTTACAAGGGAGGTGGTCTAAATATTGCTCAAATAGGTTTGGCTCCAAAATATGAAATGCAGGAAATGCCAAAATAAGAATACCCTGAATTTATCAGAATTATTGGAGGTGCCTAGCTTGGTTAAAACATTTCTGGATCAGAAGTGGCAGTTTTGAAATTATGGCCTAACTTGGAAATATTGCATTGGAGTATGCAATATTTTTGAATGGATGGTCTTTATATGGACATGGGGTCCTCTGGTATTTTTGGTGGAATTTTTAGAGCTATGGAAATGGGCTTTCCTTTTGTAGGTGGAAAAAAGGATTCCAAGGTTCGATAATTCGGGCTAGGGTTTTCGAGGGAAAACCTAAGCACAAAAATTATCAGGGGTGATGGAGTGGTTTGTGGGTTTATGGGAAATTACAAGAAAGCAATTCCAAATCAATTCATCTTCAAAAGTTTTGAAGAAACATTTTAGGTTAAGTGGAAAAAGTTTTTCAGGTGTCAGAAAACACCACTAAAATTTGGGTTAAATTTTCGGGGTGTTACAGACCTTCCCCCCTTAAAAGGAATCTCGTCCTCGAGATTAAGGAGGTTATACAAGATAATTCTTGAACGATCCATTTATACCCAAAAAACTTTTTCTACAAAATACTAGGGTTTTTAACACTCAAGAGATTAGCACTCCACAAGATTTTTATTTAAAACTATATGATATTTCTACCATACTCAACACATTTAAAAGATGGCATGGCAGGGGCTCACACCAACAATCAACATAGGATCTACTCACATGCTTATGAATTTAAAATCTAAGGTTTTGCACAAACAGGGCAAGATCAAACAAGATCTACAACCAAATTATCAAATAATCTAACAAGATCAACTGGGGTGAGTAAGAACTCAAAAACCTTTATAAACAAAAGGCAGGGATATGCTAATCATAACCTTCTCCTAAGGTTTTATTTTTGAAAAGTTATACACACAGACAGGTGCCCCTTTCATGTGCGTACAACAAAAGGTTTTATTTTTGCAAAGCTATACATACATGGCAGGTGCCCCTTTCATGTATATACAGGTTTGGAAAAAGAAACAAGGTTTGTCTTCAAACAACGATGTCGCGCCACAAGAGTGGGATCACAAACACCAAAATTTTGTGGGATAGAGCCATTCCCAAAGTTTGTTTTTGCAAAGAAATTTTCCCTATAGAACTCCGGGATACGAGGAAAATACACGTCTCGGGGTACCTCTTCACGTTGAAGTAGTCGCGTGTCCTAGTTGGAGTAGAACTTGCATCATCAATTTCGGAAATTGTCCATCCGTGTACAGTTCGTGTCTTGCAGCAAGATTAAATGGCAGGGATACAAGCATGGGTAGGAGAATTTCTACTTGTAGCAAAACATCATTTTATAAAACATTTCTGCATTTTATGGCCCAAAACAAAACGGCTGCAGCAGTATGGCATAATCATTTCAACCATACCGTATAGGCAAGCACAAGCAAACATAGAAATAAAACACTCTACAAAAATCCTTTTGTGTTCCAGCGAGGAAGAACACTCAACAAGCATTTTTAAGGCTTGGGAGGGAGTTGCTCGTGGAGGGCTCGGGCCCCTTTCTCTAACATGCGTCCAGACAAGGTTCATATTGGGTGAGGAACCTTGGGGTACTACATGTAGGAGTTTTTCAAACCTATGCGCGAGCCAACATTAAGTGAGCGGGACACCGTGGTTACAGTGTCTCATAAATACTTCCACTTAATAGTTAAACTTGTGCAACACACACAAAATAATTTATACTACAAAATAATCCCATTCAAAGTTTGCATTAACTCACAGGTGGGTATATGCGTCTGGGTTCACATATACTGTCCCTGTTTTAAGTGATCTGTCGTTTCTTCAAAACCTTTAACTGAAGAAAAGGCATGATTCCATCATGTGTCAACCAAGTGGTCAACCAGGGATAAGAACACCAAGTTTTATTTCGGCTGATTCGACATCAACCAAGAAACAGACAACAAACTTGCATTACAACCAACATAAGGGAAACAAACAACAAAACAAACAAGCTCACGGCTTCTCACCTACCAACATACGAGCGTCACTCAGACTAAACAAACAGGGGCTCTATTCCGCTTGACGGCCTCTGGGGTCGGTGGAGCGGGGCCAAGACGAAGAGTGGTGTCCACATCTGCATCTTCCGGTGGGTGGGGAATCATCGGCCTGCCTTCAAGGATTACACCTTGTTCTTGGGGTTGCTGCTGAATTCGGGCTAGTACTTGCGCCACAGACACATCCAGACTGCGTTCCAGCAAGTCATCTGGGACTGGGGCTCCGGTACCTCGAGCTTGCCCATGGTTGAGGGTAGGTGGGTTCCTTGCTCGACACTGTTGCAAGTGAGCGTGACCAAGGCTGCGCCTTGTGGTTGCGAGTTCTTCTATCAGAGAATTGCTGAACCTGGTCATTGCAGCTGCGTAGGTGACCAGGGTGATGACGGCAGGGTCGGCTTCGCCTTCGATGGAGGTTTGGATGGCCTCCGCGCCAGGTTGGGGTCGGGCTGGGAGAAAGTGGAAAGCTCGACTTTTCGCCATTGCGGGTTCTGAGTACCGTAGGCGGACGAGACCTTCATAGGCTGCTATCTGGATGGCTTGAGCAAGAGTGGGCATGCTCCTACCTGGGATCAGGTACGTCATGCTTGTGCCCAACGGACACGAGCCGATATGCACGTTCGCTCGAAATTCACTCCCGTCTAGCGAGAGTGAGTTCTTGAACACCACATACCGAGGGAGATCAGGCCTGCCAAGAGTATCAGAGACGGCCTTCCGAAGAATCACTGGGAATCCGCCATACTCAGCGGCGGTGGTTTCCAGGATGACCTTGGGGTTTGCCATCGGATTCCTCTGGCTCTGGGTGTAGGATGAGATGAGAATGCGGGATTCCTTTGCGGGATCCTGCTTCAAGAGAGCTGGGTTGGCTAAGGATAGCAGGCGAGGGTGGGGATAAACGGCAGCTAGGACTGGGTCTCATATATGGGGTTGTGTCGGCTCCTTCTCTTGGAAGAAACCGGCGAGCCTCACTCAGGGAATGGGACACGTCCTACTGCACCTTACTGTGGACCGACACCAGCCATGCCGGTTAGGCGGAGATGGGTTAAATCCATCGGGCTCATTGTCGGGCAAAAGTAAGGCGGGGTTTTCCATGCTAGGGTAGTCTACAGCCAGCCTGGTGCTCTGATACCATGTCTGTGACACCCCTCCCTGGCACATATCACCAGAGAGGCAGTCGTCCCGTGCGCCATCCCAAGATAACTGGCCGCACGTCACAACAGTGTAACATAATGGAAATCATTACACAATCAGGCACATCAGTGCTACAAATGGTTTACAAGGCCATCAAGGAATGACGAAATATCAATCCCAGCATGGCACGATACAGAGTTTTAACTGGCAGCGGAAGACATATGAGAGGCTACGGCTTGGAGCGGCTCCACTCCACAGGTTCTGGCTGGGCTACTGATCCTAGCACGCTCTTGCTCCCTTCTGGCTAAGGTAGAAGATGAATCCTCCGGAATCTGGCCACAATCACAAGGCCCGTGAGTACATTTGTATGCACTCAGCAAGAATCGCCACTTACTACAAACATTCCAACAATCATGCAGCAAGATATACATTGGATAAAAAATCCTACAACATGGCAAGGTGTAATCTAGATACATGATATAAAAGTAGCATGGCATTGACAACCTAACATGTCATAAGCAAGCAATGGGGTTATCACCAGTACAGAGTCCAAGGCAGGTGGGGTTGGATCGTATACCGGAAATCAAACAAAGAGATTACCTATGACGAGTAGACGAGTGTACCAGTTGGTACCAAATCTTATAACTACTCCTGTCAACACAATCAGGCTTCCAGGTCTCTAGCCAACTCTGGCTATCACTCCAGCCAACTCTGGCTATCTCACGGGCATGCACGGTTGATGTTGGCTCTGGCATAACTATAGGCTTCCAACGCATCACACCGCCATCCCATTCACCTCACAAGTAACATTCCCTGCATCATCTTATTGTTCATTTAGTGAAATCAGGTTGTTCATCTTTCTTTCAAACAAGCCTTAGGTTTAACCTCCTGACACGACACGGACACAGTGTGACCGACACTGAACTGTTGTTCCATAACCTTGGAACGAGGCTAGACATCCAGATTTTGACACTCTCGAGAGGTTGCAGATACCACCCACCTAAGTGCACCACACTCAGCCGGTACTTTAGGATATCATCCTTAAGGCGAACTCAGCAAGATACACTCACCTGACCGTTCACGCTACCAAGACACTCCCTGTATAGCCACCGACATAACTCTATGCCTTATGCAGAAGTGAATCCGGCACGTCCCCAACCCATGAGCGACGCCTAGCTCCGGAACCTTCGCAAGACTAGCCCCGACCAACTATGGTACCGACTAGACTTGCCAAAATGGTAGCATCAAAGGAGGCTCAATAGGTTACGTAGGTCAAGGCCCGCCCATGTGAGCGACAGTGGCAGTGCTTTCGATGTTCAGATTAGTGGCACCGTGGACTGACCCTATCGTTGTTTGGAGGGGTGTTTCATGTAATCAAGTTCCATCATTCACAAGTCCAAACCAAGAGGATTAGTCCAACGCAACAATCACAATATCATATATATCATTACACGACAAAATATTAGCAACACAATAAATCAAGCAATAGTAGTATCCATGTCCAAACTTAGCAAAATAAAAAGAACTTCAACCGGAAGACTACGGCGGCGAACCCGCCGACCAACGCCTTCTCGTTTGACAAAAGAAAAGAAACGTCAACCGGATGACTGTGGCAGCGGTCTTCCGCTGGCAAGCGCCTTCTCGTTTGACAAGGAAAAGAAACATCGACCGGAAGACTGTGGCAGTGGTCTTCCGCTGGCAAGCGCCTTCACAGATCAACTACAAAAGATAACACAGTGGGTCAATTGGACGACTGTGGCGGTTCCTCCAGCCAGCGCCCTCGTAGATTAATTACAAAGTTGGCGATGCATGTAGCCTCCACACAATGAACCGAAAACATTCAGAAGAAAGAAAGCATCCATTCCACTCAAGGATTAACCCGATGTGGTGTCAGCAATCTTGGCCAAAAAGAACCAAATGGAAAGCAAATGTCCCAAGCGTCGCAGTCCAGGTGGGCTTACGCCAACCACGTTTGACGGAGGGAGAAGAAGCAAATAACTCTTTTGGCAAATGCCCCCAACTCCGAGGATCATAAGACGACATTCGTCCGCTCCTCACCTCGGCGAAGGAGAAGAAGCAAACAATCATAGGAACGTAGGTTTTATAGTTGTTTATTTAGAGGGTTCGACAAAGCCGCGCAAGTGCGAGGCGCACAATTAATTCACACGTCATTCTAATGCATACATGATGACGAAGGAAACATGGCAGGAGCAATATTCGAAGTAACATATTGAACACAACAATAACAGATCGACATCATATATCGAACGCAGACAATTATAAACACTCAGCATGGCAACAAGTAAATACAAACAACATTGCGGGATGGCTCATAGCAAGGGGTTAGCTTGCCTTCGAAGACGGGGATCCTCCGGGTTTGGAATGGTCGGGGTGATTCCGCGGCGTAGGGCAGTGATAGCCCCGTTCCACGGACTCCGGAGTGCACGCATAAAAAGGGCACCCCATAGAACTATTTTGGAATGAGATGAAATCAGTACTGGCGGAAAGAGCTCACCGAGACGGAGATGTAGAAATTTGAATCACTCCAATCGGAGCTACGGTTCAAAAGATTTTGCCGTTTGAAAATTCATGCAGCAGGAAAAAGAAAAAGAACAGCCCGCGGAAAAAAAAACTCACGGGCCGCAAATGGGCCGTCGCGCGCCGCGCGCGCGCTGCGCTGGCTGGGCCGTGAGCAGGCCACGGGCCGCTGTGCTTGGTAGGCCGAAACAGTACGTAACGGGATAAAAGAAAAAAAAAAGCACGAAGAACGGATCGACGACACGGTCGTCTTCCCCGTGCAGGAGAGCACGGGCGGCTCGGGAAGATCATCGCGGCGGCCTCCAGGAGGGGTCAGGACGGCAGGAGACGGCGGGGATGGGCCGGAGGCGGCTTGCCGCGGCCGGGGAAGGTGGAGCCGGCGGCGGGGACCTGGTCAACGACTTCCCCCTCGCGAGCACGCACGGGAGCGCATGGGGAGGCACGGCCAGCGGTCGCCGGCAGCGACGAGCGGCCCGGCTGAGGACGGAGGCGAGGTCGCGGTGCAGCACCGCGCCCGGGGGGGCAGATCGCGGTCGCCGGGGTCCACGGGAGGGTGGCCGTCCGAGCTCTCCCGAGCTTGGCCATGGCGGCAGCAGTTGGAGGCGGTGATGGCGACCACCTTTTCTTCTTGGGTGAGCACCAGGGGGTGGAGGGGAGTGAGGGGAGCGAGAGAGGGGGCTCGGCCAACCAGAGCAGGCCGCGGGAGGGGGGAGAAGGTGGTGGCCGTGCTGCCTTTAAAGGAGCCGTGGTCACCGTTGTCTCGGGCTGCAGTGGAGTGGATAAGAGAGGGGAGGGATAGGGTTGTGCTGGATGCACAAGAGAGCCACGAGGTGGTACTGTGGAAGAAGATTAACCACCGACAGAACAGTAATCGGAAGGTTAGGTTTGCTAATCGCGCGTTCCGGACGTCCAGAGCGCGACGCGGGCGGCATCGTCGCGTTCCCGGTGACTCGGAGGTCCAAAAGGAGAATGGTCTTCACTACTGGGTTCATAACATCGAGAAAAACACGACCCAACAAGAATCACCCAAGGATTCGAAACTTTGCAGTGTAAGATTTTCAGAAAACCAAAGTTGCAGAAGGTGTTCGATGAAATGTTAGGGGCCTTGGCCATCTCAGAAAAATTCCCAAAAATTAGGCATGGGTTGTTGTGGTTAGGGGAGAGTGTCCAAGGAGTTTGAGGTCATTTGGATGATGGGAAATTGGTTTTCCATAAGATGGCCAAAAATGACCATAATGGCATGATTTAGGGAAAGTGGTGTTCCATGCTTCACCTTGGGGTGATCTCCTGGATTTGTGTGTTTAAGGACCATGTGGTCAACATGTTCAAGTATCATGGTCATTGGAATTTTCTAGGTCTAGGTTTGTTTGAAAAACTTGAAATGGCATTAATTTGGTCTTACAAGGGAGGTGGTCTAAATATTGCTCAAATGGGTTTGGCTCCAAAAGATGAAATGCAGGAAATGCCAAAATATGCATACCTTGAATTTATCAGAATTATTGGAGGTGCCTAGCTTGGTTAAAACATTTCTGGATCAGAAGTAGCAGTTTTGAAATTATGGCCTAACTTGGAAATATTGCATTGGAGTATGCAATATTTTTGCATGGATGGTCTTTATATGGACATGGGGTCCTCTGGTATTTTTGGTGGAATTTTTAGAGCTATGGAAATGGGCTTTCCTTCTGTAGGTGGAGAAAAGGATTCCAAGGTTCGATAATTCGGGCTAGGGTTTTCGAGGGAAAACCTAAGCACAAAAATTATCAGGGGTGATGGAGTGGTTTGTGGGTTTATGGGAAATTATGAGAAAGCAATTCCAAGTCAATTCATCTTCAAAAGTTTTGAAGAAACATTTTAGGGTAAGAGGAAAAAGTTTTTCAGGTGTCGGAAAACACCACTAAAATTTGGGTTAAATTTTCGGGGTGTTACAACTGTCTACTTGCCGGATGTATTGTCCTACAGGCACTTCAGCTTCTGGGTGTTCATGGATTGGGTAGTCTACGAATCAGCTCGGTCAGTCTTCGGACGATTGGCGTATCTTGCTTGTGGACTAGCAGACCCCTTGAGGTGTTGCGTGATCTGTTAATTGAAGATGTACCTTGTCTCAACAGATTGATCGTGCTTGATCCAATGTGTCCAACAACAGTCACTGTTATCGAGGCACCACAGCTAACAGTCGTAGGGTTTATGTCTACTGACTCCTCTCGGTTTGTCATCGGTCCTGTGATTATAGAGGTGCTGATCTATATATGACTTATATTTTTTGGATTCTTCTGTTTTTTTAAGCTGACGTGCTAAGTTTTTTTACATGTATCTACAACTCTTATCCAGAAAATGCTGCCCATCAGCTTGGCAATGTCTTTGCGGGGAGTGAAAATACTCGCGTTGAATTCTAGCGGGCCTAATCTGGTTGGATTACTAGGGATTCTTAAATGTTTTCCTTGCACAGAGAGGTTATACATCCAGGTGAGACTTTATGTTCTTTAGTGTTCAATGGTTGTGTTGCATGGAATTTGGGCATATTTACCAAGGACATGATCATAGGCAGCGTTAACCACATCAAGATGGTTGGCCAGCGTCTCATTGGCAAGTTGCAGGGCTTCCACCTGCTTGTCCTGCTGCTCCTTGGCATTCTTGACGACTTCGGCCAGGTTGCCACGCAAGGCCTCCAGTTGGCCGGTCAAATTTCTCAGCTCCTGGGCGTGGTCAAGGTCGCGCTGCTCCAACTCTTTGAGATGCGTATCTTTCAGCCCCTCCATCTCTGCCTCTAAGTCTGCAGCTTCGTTGATCAAAGTTTGCATATAAATATTGCCTTTAAGAATATATTGGGCATGGTCTAGCAATCCTACAAGTATCGGAGCAGCTAGATAAAATAAAGCCGGATAAAACAAAAGCAAGGCGGATGAGAAGAAGACAAAGAATGTTCACCTTCATCTTTTTTGCGAGCTTCTTGTAGGCTGGCAATGATGGCGTTCTTTTCCTCCAACTGTTGTCTCAGCTCCCGGCATTCTTCTTTCTTCTCCGCCTTACCGACAAATAGCTCAATGTTTTGAGCAACAATGGCCTATAAAAACAAGGTTACATTGGTAAAACCTAGTTAGTCAACAAACCACTAAGCCGGCTTAAATTGTCAACTTTAGCCGCCTAAGTGCTTGGGGGCTGCGACTAAGGGATTAAAGGGAAAAATGTTTACCTCAAGTTGGGTTGACAGGTCCTCATGTAGGCTAGAAAGATGGGCGTACCAAGATTTGGTATGATCATGCACCGTGGTCATCACCCTCCTGACATCCTTGATCCCGCTGCCAAGTCCAGGGTCGCCACTGCTAGAGCTGGAGCCACCAATATTGTCGGCAACATAGTCTGATGCCTCCTGCTTCATGGCTATAAAGTGAGCGGCATCATCAGCCGTAGCTTCAGCCATCTCTGGTGGCGCATCCCTCTTGCCGGCTGCTTTCTCCGCAGCCGCCTGGGCCGCACTACCCTGGGGCTCAGTCCCCACGGTCAGGTTGTTGGCATCCAACGTTCCCGTGTGAACAACTACGGGAACGCTGATGGCAGGTGTGGTTGGTGCAGTGGCAGGCGAAGATCTTGGCGGCTTGCTTTGGCCGGCTGCCGCCTTGATGTTGGCACACATCTTGCCTAAGCCGCCTATTTTGGCTCTGTCAGGGTAAAAAATAGGTGATAAGTAAATAGGCAAATGTCTGTTAGGTATGACGGCTAAGTTAGTCGGCTTACCTCTTCTGGGGATCTCCTGCCCCCAACGCTCTGTCCTCTTCATCACCTTGGGTGACGACAGCTTTCTACTTCCGCTCAGCATCACGAGTGGCGGAAGCACCAACAGTCTTGCGCTTTTGGCCGCGGCTGGGCACCACCTCATAGTTGGGGGCCATGTCGTGATCCGTCAAGTTGATCAGCTGACAAAATAAGCAACCATCAGTCTAAGCTCGATTAAACAAAAGTTGACTAAAACAGAGGGAGCTCAAGCTCACCTCTGGGGCTGGGTTGTTGAAGGTGAACATGGGAACACCCTCTGCCGCCTTCAGGCTGTTGGGGAGGATAAGCAGCCTTTGATGATACATCAGTGTCGCCTCAGGCACGACAATGCTGCTGGCACCAAGTTTCACAGCCGCCTCGCTGGAATGCTCGCACATCTTCAGAGGCGAGTAGCGGAGCGGCATCATTTGCTGGCTTAGCTTGCAAAGCACAGTATCAACGCCGTCAAGTCTTGGCGGCTCCATTGTTGTTGTCAGAAATTGTATCCGCCTGACAAGCAGGCGGAGCCCATCTGGCACAACGGTAGGCGCCTTCTCCGTCCACATATCCTTGGGTGTTGGCGGCCCATTCACAAAAGGGGGAATCCCCACCTCTTTACCAGGGGCCGGGATATCCTTACAATAAAAGAAGGAGCTGGTCCATTGTTTGATGGACTCTATGTAAGGTATCTTTGGATACCAGCTCCTACCCTGCCAGCAGTTAAAAGTGACACTGCCGCAAGTTGCTAACCGACCGTTACCAATGGTTTGGTGGCGGCAAATAAAACAGTACTTAAAGAAATTTAAACTAGGCCTAATACCTAGATAGCCCTCAAATAGCGCTTGAAATCTGGCTAAGACTAAAATGATATTGGACGCTATATTGTGTGGATGAAGGTCGTATTCCTCTAAGATGGTGGAATAGAAGGTGGAAGGCGGCAGGGTTAAACCTCTAAGGAGGTGAGAGACCAACATTACCTGCTCTCCAGCCACGGGTTTGGGAATAATATCGCCGGCCGTCGGCCGCCAATGGCAGTCCGCCTTAGGCGGCAAAAAGCCGTCAGCCTCCAGCTCCTGTAGGTACTCCTCAGTAATGACGGAGGAGAGCCAATAACGCGACCCAATGTCAGTTACTTCGTCTTCTCTGGCGGCGGTTTCCACGCCGGAAGAAGCCATGGCCGCCGCGGTAACTGCGGCCGCCGCCACTGTTGGCGAAGAAGCTGGTGGCATCGGAGCTGGAGAAGAGGAAGCCGGGGTCGCGGCCGAGGAAGAAGCAGCCACAGCTACCAAAGAAGATGACGGTGTGCCGCCCATTGGCGCTGCCAGAGTCGAAGAGGACGACGGCGCGAAGAACGTTTCCACCACCGCCGCCGAACCAGATCCAAGATCTGAAGAGATCACTGCCGCCGAGGTCAAAGCCGCCTCCATTCCCGAGCGGATGCCGGAAGGTTTGCCGCGCGCCGTGCGGGAGCTCGCCGGAGTTGCAACGAAGTGCTCGGGAGGGGAGGTGAAAGGCAAGAAAGCTCGGTGGGGGGAGAATGGTGAACTTTTTCACCGTGCGGATGAGGAGGGGTATTTAACCCCTTGCTCCGTGATTCATGCGCGTGGTGGGAGATCCCACGATCTCCGCCACATGTCCGCCTTCCGCGCGATGTGGAAATGGTAAGGCGGCGCTGGCGCCTCGATTCCCGCGCGTAGTGGAGGAGTGATGATGATCTCGCTGGATTTCAAACTGTCGTGGACCGGTGATGTCATCCGACAACCTGTGATTTGACCAGTCACAGGTGATTTGACAGCTCGCTGGAAGAATCCTGGTTGCGGTCAGGCCTCCTTTCCCATGCTCTGGTCAAAGGCAGCGCCAATCCGCCTACTTTAGACGGATGGCCACCTTCTTTTACTTCGGAATGCTTCAAGCTCTACAGCCGCCTACATTGACAAGAACAAAGCAGATGCACAAGGAAAAAGAAGATGGCGTCTGGAAAACTTTAACCTTTCCAGGGGCTAATGTTGGGGATATACCAAGCAGGGGTATCACCAGCATGATTCAATCCGGCTAGTCCAGGGTGGCCTAAAAAGGTGGCAAAGGCTTTGGCCTGCCAGGCGGCCCAGACGGCTGACGTGCAAGGCGGAAGGCGGCAGCCGGCAAGTAGGTCCAAGAATGAAGCCCAGGAAGCCAGCAAGCCCAACATCATAGGCGGTAGCATAGTCGGTTAGGTTAGGGTTGCATTCTTGCTGGATACGTTGTTCACCTTGTAACCCTAGGTCCGGCTGCCTATATAAGCCTGACCTCGGGAGCCTTTAGAGCAGGATCTAATCTCCACCAACTCTCTGTAACCTGTACCACGGCTATCACCATTGAAGTGAGTTATAGCAGCACGTAGGGCTACGCCACCGTTGCGGAGCCTGAAGCTGGGTAAACCCTCGCCGTGATACAATCCCGACCTCGACGACGCTCCCTTCTACCCCGCGGTTCTACCTTAGGCTAGAGGACCCATGTCATCCCTCAACTATGCCGATACACCAACAATTAATACATTTGAACCTTTTTCGTTCCTACGGATACACTAGCTTGGCACCTCAAAATATTGTTCGCTAAATTTTATGACAAGGCAGCCACACGCTTGTAGTTCAAATTTGAGTTACTTTTGGAAATTCGGGCGAGACCACAGGAAATAATAAAAACAAAGAACTCGATCTATGCTCAAGTTTTCAATTTTTAGTCATTTTTCTTTCAGCGAATTCAAAACAGGGTTCAGAATTGTCGTCATGGCCGTTCATACCAAGGTTTTTAATACATACATGTAGTGGCACAACACCTAACAATGGTTTAATTTTATCAAAATTCATGACGAAGCAGCCACACACTTTTAGTTCCGATTTGAGTTATTTTGTTGAAGTTATGACATGGCGGTCACGCAGTAGTAGTTCAAGTTTGAGTTAGTTTTGGAAAATCGATCTAACCATACCCGACCAGAAAATTAAAACAGAGGACTCTCTGCGCATGTTTTCAATTTTGTCATTTACTTTCAGCACATTCAAAATGGGGTTAAAAATTCTCGGCATCGCCATTCATACCATGGTTTTGAATATATTTGAATTTTTTTCGTTCCTAACGCATGTACTAGCACAACACCTTAGAATGGTTTTGCAAAAATTTGTGACAAAGGGCAGCCACACACTTTTAGGTCATATTTGAGTTATTTTTGGAAATTCGGCCGAACCTCAGGAAAAAAGGGTATCTACTACTGTAGCTGCCAAGCGGTGTCTCGAAATGGGGTTAAAAAATTGGTTTTGTTTCAGAACGGGTCCCAAATTGCATTCATACCAAGGTTGATCCTCTGACTGTGGTAGCCCACCCCTGAGTTCTTCATGGCGACTTGGCGAGGTTTTGGAAATCCCCTCTTCCTTCTCCGCGAAGCCTAATTTAGAGCTAGCTACTGTAGAAAGGACGAGGAGAGAGAATAAAAGAAGAGGGTAGACTGTAGTGTAGAGGAGAGTTGAAGACGTGCCATGTCCGAGCAAGGCTTATCCTCACACTGCAAGCCGGGGCACAAGGCGGTTGGGATTCGCAGACTTTACGCTTGTGAACATGGATCACTAACATGCGGACCACATGTACATGGGTCCCGCACGTCAGTGTGCCAAGGATCCTCACTTTTGAACTAGCTTAGTCAGCTAATCCTTGCCCAGCACCAACACCTATGTACTCCGTACTTACAAAATTGTACTAGCATTACCCATGACCACATCGGCAAGAGGCGCGAGGGAAATAAAATCGCCACCCGTCGTCACCTACTTTCAAAATTCATATCAAGGTTTTCGCATATCTGATTCTTTTCTCATTCATACCAAGGTTCTGAATACATTTGAACTTTTTGGGTTCCTCCCGAATGTAGCCGTACTAGCAGAGCACCTTAGAATGGGTTTTGCCAACAAGTTATGACAATGCAGCCGCACACTTGTAGTTCAAATTTGAGTTAGTCTTGGAATTCTGGAGTAACCTTAGGAAATAAACGAATACAGAGGACTTTCTGCACAAGTTTTTTTTAATATCATTTTTTCTTTCAGAGAATTCAAAATGGGGACAAAATTGTCTGCATCGCCATTCATACCAAGGTTTTGAATATATTTGAACTTTTTTTCCGTTCCAATCGCATGCACTAGCACCACAAACTTATGACAAGGCGGTCACACACACACTTGAAGTTCAAATTTGAGCTATTTTGTTAAACTAATGACATGACGATCACACAACTGTAGTTTAAATTTGAGTTATTTTTGGAAATTCGGTCTACGCTGATAACCCCCAAGAGCAAGGGATCACTGTAGCACATCTCAATGTGGAAGTAAGGTATCGATCCGCAGGAGCAAGAAGGAAAAGTTATCTATTCCCTACAACTAAAGTGTCACAAGTTTTAGTTGATTATGCACTAAACAAGTTTAGAGAACAAGATGGTTGGTTTGATGGATGTAAAAGTGTCCCAATCCTCTTCTTTGCAAGAGGACAAGACAAAGGTAGTAGCAAGTGAAAGCTCTCAAAGAGAGAAAGCCCAATCCTCTATGTAGCAAGAGGACAAGCTCAAGTGTGTGTTTCTTATAGGAACAATGGACATGGTTCATGGGTTCACTTAATCCTCTCTCTCTCATCTACGGTGATCATCATGTTATAGATAAAGTACACACAATTGTCATGTTTTAATGGTAGCTTTTTATGACGGCTATATGTCCTAAAACACATAGTTGAAAGAAATACTCATTTGTGTTGTTAGGTCACCCCTCGTAAGGCTAGCGTGGTTTCTCTCACTCCCACATCATACTCTTTCTTTTTACCCCCAGATAAAGGATGTTGGGCGGTACTGTGTCACTCAATACCTATGCCGTGTCACATCGGCCATCCCGTACCCACATACATCATACTTCAAAGTATGACAAATCACAAAAGCTCCAACACAACGGTAAATGCATAACAAATCATCTCACACCACAATATTCACCACAAAGGTATTACATAGATGACCGTAATCATGTTCAGCAGCTCATACGGTACTAATTAGTGAAGCTCAAGAGAGAGGAGAGATACAAAAGTTACCACCACAAACCCTAGTCCAGGGGGTGGACTACTCCCCCTTCATCATGGTGATGATGGTGAAGTTCTTGCTGTAGATGTTGATGATGAACACGCCGGAGGGGGGTGGAGCCCTCCGGAGGTGATTCCGGCGGCGTTTCCCCCTCCGATCTTCTCCGGCGGCAGCCTTCTGACTCTCTGTTTCGTGGTTCTGTGTTTCTCCGCCGCCTCCTTCCAGAGAACGTCGGGGGACCTTTTTTATAGGCGTTTTTAGGTCAAGACGGAGTCGGTGGAGCAAAGATCAACGGCAACGGAGCCTCGAGGGCCAGATGGGTGGGTCCCACGCGGCCTGGTACTGTGGCCGCGTGGGCCCCCCTCTTTTGGCCTCGGGCCTCCGTTTGATCGCTTCCTTCGCCCACAGGTCTTCTTCCTTCCAAAAATGACGCCCCTAAATTTGCAGGTGATTTGGACGACGTTTGGGTCCCTGAAACATTAAAATACAAAACTAGGGTTTTCTGCCTGTGCAGGGTTAATTCCATAAAAATAGGAAATCATTAAGATATTTCCAAAATCATGATAAAACATTGATATAACCCTTATATGATGCAAATATGATTGGAATATGAGTGAATAAAGTGCAAAGTTCATGTATGCATTTTACATGCATCAACATCCCCAAGCTTAACCCATGCTCGTCCTCGAGTATGAAGGTGATAAAACTAACATGGACTTTGCAATTTAATACTAACAATGGATATCAAAGATGATTACAATTGCTACATAAAGTCAAATGATTCATTCTTCAAAGGAGTAGCAATATGCAAGATAGTTTATGAAGTGATATCAAGTATTCAAGACAAGGATGTTCATTGATAGCTCACAAAGTGTAACATAGAAGCAAGTAATATGGACACATGTATGCATAATGATAAGCAAGAACATCCTACAATGGTCATAGAGTGTAGATGAAAATCTGAATATATTGGTGGACACTTTGGAAAGATGAATAAGTGAGTAGAGGTAAAGCATGCATAAGTTTCATCTAACCTCCAAACTCTCCTACTTAAGTTAATGATTGCAATGTGGTAATACTTGGTGTCAAGCTCTCATTCCCCTATCATAGCATCTTGAATGATTATAGTTTAATGTGAGAGCAAATATGAGTAGTGTGCTTGACAAAGTAAAGGTTAGGTGTCTCATGCCCCTTGAATACAAGTACCTACACCATGATTACTCAACTTAGGAAACAAAGCAAGTTCAAGTTATATATCATTGTAAGTAATAATAGTATCATCAAGAGCGTCAACTGGGGTACCTCTTGTCCCAGGATATGGAACAAGCCCATATCAAAATGACAAGACAAACAAACAAGATGAACCACCTCAACACCCTTTTTATTTACCATTGGAATAGCTTTTTATTGTAAGGTGTATCCAGAATTCACCATAGCATGTAAGTAAATTTCCACCATGAATAATGCATGGCTTAGATTAGCGGCCCAGGCGTCTCTCTAACCATTTATACAAACTCATTTAAACTTCTTCATTTCCACCTCATTTCACCATGATAGGCATCCATAAACAAAAGTACATGATATCAACTAAATGAGATGAAGGAGCATGTTGAAAGCTTTGCATGTGACAGCACATATGGGCTAACTCCCAACCTCGAACATTTATCAAGCCACTAGCATCATAATCTTAATCACAATGGGTCATGTTTTATTTATTGCAATGATAGTAAAATGTGCATCAAGTTCGTGAGAGCTATATAACCAACTTTTCCCATGGCAATCAATAACATAATCATTTTCATTCAGAGGTATAGATAACACAAATATCATGATGAACATACTCGGAATAGCATATAGCTAGTAGGTAGATATGGTGGACTCACTGGAATAACTTTGGTTGAAGGTGTTGGAAACAAGTTTTGACTTGTTGGAATGTTTGGGCTAGCAAAAGGGAGAAAGTTGACCATCTAGATGCATGCATGAGTGTCCATAGAACTAACTAATCCATGTTAAACCAAGTAAAATAACAATCAGCACCAAAACATGAATAAGTGATAGCTCTTCAAAAAGGATTTGCAAACTATTACTCATAAACAAGCTCATGAATCATGCAACTATATGTATCATTAAAAATCAACTCAAACATCCCTTTTCCCAATCTTATAAAAGCATCCAACATATTTCAACCCATATTTCCAGTAGCTCTCTCATATATAATTGATAGTGTGGTGGTCTCTCAAGACTCAAACAAAAACAAAAAACGACGCTCCAAGTTTATGCGATAAAGTGTTTCGATCGAAAAACAGAAGTTGGACGTGTGCAAACCGAGAGTGTGTAGGTCCAGCGGGGTTGTCTTCACATCCCCAAGCTTATGGTCTTCACCATCCTTGGATAGCTCTTGGTGCATCTCCTCCAATCCCTGTGAAAAAACTTCAAAACACCGTTTCTCCCATTTCTTTTCTGTGGGGTGCATTAATAGTGATAAACAAATATGTTTCTTGCTGCATATAATCCTTGAACAAAAATTCATATGAATGTCCAGAAAGTGTATAATGTTGTATGCCTACTCATAAACTCAATTGGATCAAAAAGATTCAACTTAAAAGCTCAAAGCATGCATCAAACAAAATGGGACAGAATCTGTCCAGAAAAACAGCAGCAGCAAAACGTATTTTTCTACCCTACCAAACTTTCTCGAAAAATTCCGAAAAAATTCATGCATACAGAGGATGAAAAGTTGCAACTACAGTTCAAATATGAGCTCATTCGGAGTTACAGAATAAGAATTAAAAATCATACCGTGCACTGATTCGTGCAGGAATAAAATCTCCGAACGCTATAAGCAACTTTTCAAACCAAAATGGGTAAAACTTGGCACTTTATTAAAAACTCCAGAACTAAACTAGACACAAATCTCTTGTTACAGCAAGAGGACACAAAGAAAAAATCACACACAAAAATAACCGGGTTGCCTCCCGCAAAGCGCTTTCTTTATAGCCATATAGCTAGGCTTGATAGTTTTAATGATGCTCACATAGGAATAAGAGTTGAATATAAAAGAGCATCAAGAAGCAAATATCAAACACATTTAAGTCTAACCCACTTCCTATGCATTGGGATCTTGTAAGAAAATAAATCAATAAAGCACAAAGTGACTAGCATATTTCAAGAAGACTCAAACGTCTAAGCTTGGGGATGCCCAAGGCATCCCGGGCATCCCCTTCTTCATCGTCAAAATTATCAGGTCATCTCTAGTGAAACTATATTTTAATTCTTTCACATCATATGTGCTGTTTTTGGAGCGTTTGTATCTTATTATTTATTTATCTTAGCATCAAACACTGGTTACATTAATAAGTTGATCGTCACATATTTTATTTATCCTCTGGTTTTCAATGTTTACTTGGTTAATTGATTACTTGTTGAAACTTAAAAATGATGTGTGAATAATACGGTTTAGTAGTTTATGTTTTCTTATGGTTAGTCTCAACTAGCTAATAGTGCATATTATGTTATTTTGATATTAACATGCATTGTCCTGTTCATAAGATGGTATGGAATTGTGGTATCCTCCTCTGAATGATTTACTTGAATCGACTTGGCACATGCTCACACATGTTCATGACTGAAAAATAAAAGTCAATTAAGTCTTGATGATCTATTTTGCCTCAGAGTTTTAGTATCATTTTTATGCCTCCGTTAATTTTATTCTGTCGCAAGTATGATTATGACGGTTATTGCCCTCTTGATTGTGTCGCTTCCCAGTCTATTTCTAGCCTTCAACTGTACTGAGCGGGAATGCTGCTCGTGCATCCAAATCCTTAAAACCAAGTTATCCCAAAGAGTCCACTATAAATTCCTATGCATGGTATTTCAAACCATTCCAAGTAAATTTTCATGTGCTACCTTTAAAACCTTCAAAATACTTCTCATTTTGTGACACTGTTTTTAGCTCATGAGGACGTTCTAGTTGGGTTTGTTATCTTCCATGCTAAATTAAGTTTCTGACTTGCATGCTTCATCTGCTCGTCACTAATTTTGCAAAGAGCTGGTTAGACCATTATAACATCTAAAAAGTAAAATAAAATAGGCACTCCTCCATGGTATGAGATTGTTGGCAGGCACCCGAGGATTCGGTTAGCCATGGTTTGTGAAAGCAAAGGTTGGGAGGAGTGTCATACTATATAAAAGTGCATGCTATAAATGCCTAATATCAATAACTCGGAACCGCTCTCAACTTGTTTAGTATGGAAGATAACAAGAACTCTATTACTGATTCGTTGACAGGAACAACCACCTCTCAAAACATTTTTACTTCTGTTTTTAATAAAAAGCTCTAGCACATGTTAATCCCTGCTTCCCTCTGCGAAGGGCCAATCTTTTATTTTAATGTTGAGTCATCATCCTTTCTTTGAGCACTTCCTCGAGAGCATAACTGTCATTCTTAGTGTAATGTGCTTGTCCCAGAATGCGGTTATCTGCGGTATAACTATGATGCTTTTACCTTTGATATCTTTACATCTAGTCTTCACTTGAACTTCAGAGGTGCCTTGACATTTATGTTTTGCTCCACAATTAAGGGCAAGCGAGATACCACTCTATCATGCTTTATTATGATCATTACAATCTTGTTGATGTTTATAAATTTCATGTTATAAGCTCTTAGTTGTTGATACTTTTCATTAGGTAACATGATTGCTAAGTTTTATTATCCTTACATCATGCAATTGTTAAAGACCTGATCATAGCATTTACAATCAAAAATTATTTGGTTATCATTTACCTACTCGAGGACGAGCAGGAATTAAGCTTGGGGATGTTGATACGTCCAAAACGTATCTATAATTTTTTATTGTTTCATGTTAATATTATGCCTTTTGACACTTGTTTTTATATTAAGTTTATGATTTATTTGTACTAACCTATTAATAGTTGCAAAAGTGCACAATGTTCTTGTTTTACTCTTTGATGTGTAGGAATTATCAAAAATACAAGAGGAAACCTTGTTGGAGTCGAATTGGGACTTTCTTGAAATCTGTCTGAAAACTCTTTTTGAAGATTGTCATGTACCGGACAGAAGACGACGTCAAACGGAAAAGGTCTAGTCGCGAAAGTTGCAGGGAATTTTCGCCTAATGGATCTGGACATAAAATTCGGCCCAATCCGAGTCCGGACGGCCGAGATAAGCCCGATTTACTGAAACCCTAGATGGGATGACGGGAATCCGAGAAGCTATATAAAGGGAGGAAACCTAGGTCGTGGCCAACACCCCATACCCACGAATTTTCAGCCACCAAAGCCACGTTTTTGCCTCCCCCATGGACCTCATCTCCATGGGGGAGGGCTCTCAAGAAGCCATGAAGGAAGGAGGCTAAGGGGTGGCGCTCCCCCTCCACGCCGGCGGCGCGCAGGAGGAGTCCCTGCGCCACTGTCGGCGCCGCCGCTGCCCTGTGCCACGGCGCTGCCCCTTCACCGTCTTCACCACCATCTCCATCGCCAATTCCTCCTTGTATACAGTGGTTCATCCTTCCACACACCTCTGTACCATCCTATGTAAACATGGTGTTTGATGCTATAATTTATTATCCTATGATCTGCGTCATGTTTTCGTAGTTTATTTGTTCTTAGATTGAATGATTGAATGTCTTTGGTTCATTAGAGTTGTATGTTGATATGGTACTGTATTTTGGTGTCCATTATATTTGTGCGCGCATGGATCAACACCCTAGGGTTAGTAGTATGTGCAAAGGAAGGGGGTAGGCCTGCCGGAGTGACACAAACCTGAGGACTCGAACCGGTTAGTTGCACATATGGGAGTAAGAGGACCATGAACTTAAGGCTATGGTTGGGGAAACCTTAATACATTGTTAGTATTTACGGATGTTTGCTAACAATACAATCATATAGTACTTGTAATCCCAAGTAGTGGAGTGTATGTATATTTAGCCTCTCCCACATAGAAAACTACATCGAAGACAATGAACCCGATATCTTCACTAATTAGTCTTGGACAAACCCATCACAATTACCACCACTTTTCCACACTCATGGTACTGTTAGCTTATGGTTACTTAGTGTATTTTATTGCTGCAGCACTAACATTTACTTTATTGTATTTATTATCTCGCAAAGCTATCTCTCATACACCCGTACTATTACTCTAGTATTATTTGCAAGATAAAGTAAACTTTTAGTGTGCGTAGAGTTGTATCAGTGGTTGATAGAACTTGAGAGATTACTTATCCTACCTTTAGCTACTCGTTGGGTTCGACACTATTACTTATCGAAAAGGCTACACGCGATCCCCTATACTTGTGGGTTATCAGTATCTACTACTGTAGCTGCCAAGCGGTGTCTCGAAATGGGGTAAAAAAAATCGGTTTTGTTTTCAGAACGGGTCCCAAATTGCATTCATACCAAGGTTGATCCTCTGACTGGGGTAGCCCACCCCTGAGTTCATGGCGACTTGGTGAGGTTTTGGAAATCCCCTCTTCCTTCTCCGCGAAGCCTAATTTAGAGCTAGCTACTGTAGAAAGGACGAAGAGAGAGAATAAAAGAAGAGGGGAGACTGCAGTGCAGAGGAGAGTTGAAGACGTGCCATGTCCGAGCAAGGCTTATCCTCACACTGCAAGCCGGGGCACAAGGCGGTTGGGATTCGCGGACTTTACGCTTGCGAACATGAATCACTGACATGCGAACCCCATGTACGTGGGTCCCGCACTTCAGTGTGCCAAGGTCTCCTCACTTCTGAACTGGCTTAGTCAGCTAATCCTTGCCCATCACCAACACCTATGTCTTCCGTACTTACAAAATTGTACTAGCATTACCCATGACCACATCGGCAAGAGGCGCGAGGAAAATAAAATCGCCACCCATCGTCACCTACTTTCAAAATTCATATCAAAGTTTTCGCCTATCTGATTCTTTTCTCATTCATACCAAGGTTCTGAATACATTTGAACTTCTTGGGTTCCTCCCGAATGTAGCCGTACTAGCAGAGCACCATAGAAAGGGTTTTGCCAACAAGTTATGACAAGGCAGCCACACACTTGTAGTTCAAATATGAGTTACTCTTGGAATTCCGGTGTAACCTTAGGAAATAAACGAATACAGAGGACTCTCTGCGTAAGTTTTCTTTTTTTAATATCATTTTTTCTTTCTGTGAATTCAAAATGGGGACAAAATTGTCTGCATCGCCATTCATACCAAGGTTTTGAATATATTTGAACTTTTTTCTCGTTCCAATCGCATGCACTAGCACCACAAACTTATGACAAGGCGGTCACACACACACACTTGCAGTTCAAATTTGAGCTATTATGTTAAACTAATGACATGGCGATCACACAACTGTAGTTCAAATTTGAGTTGTTTTTAGAAATTTAGTCTAAGCCGACCAGAAAATTAGAACGGAGGACTCTCTGCCCATGTTTTTTATTACTTGTCATTTACTTTCAGCGAGTTCAAAATGGGGTTAGAAATTTATCGGCATCACCATTCATACCAAGGTTTTTATTAATACATTTGAACCTTTTCCGTTCCTACTGATACACTAGCTTGGCACCTCAAAATATTGTTCGCTAAATTTTATGACAAGGCAGCCACACGCTTGTAGTTCAAATTTGAGTTACTTTTGGAAATTCGGGCGAGACCTCAGGAAAATAATGAAAACAGAGAACTCGATCTATGCTCAAGTTTTCAATTTTTAGTCATTTTTCTTTCAGCGAATTCAAAACAGGGTTCAAAATTGTCGTCATGGCCGTTCGTACCAAGGTTTTGAATACATACATGTAGTGGCACAACACCTAACAATGGTTTAATTTTGCCAAAATTCATGACGAAGCAGCCACACACTTTTAGTTCCGATTTGATTTATTTTGTTGAAGTTATGACATGGCGGTCACGCAGTTGTAGTTCAAGTTTAAGTTAGTTTTGGAAATTCGTTCTAACCATACCCGACCAGAAAATTAAAATAGAGGACTCTCTACGCATGTTTTAAATTTTTTGTCATTTACTTTTATCAAATTCAAAATGGGGTTAAAAATTCTCGACATCGCCATTCATACCATGGTTTTGAATATATTTGAATTTTTTTCGTTCCTAACCGCATGTACTAGCACAAACACCTTAGAATGGTTTTGCCAAAATTTGTGACAAAGGGCAGCCACACACTTTTAGGTCATATTTGAGTTACTTTTGGAAATTCGGCCGAACCTCAGGGGAAAAAAGGTATCTACTAGTGTAGCCGCGAAGCGGTGTCTCGAAATGGGGTAAAAAATCGGTTTTCTTTTTAGAACGGGTCCCAAATTGCATTCATACCACGGTTGATCCTCTGACTGAGGTAGCCCACCCTGAGTTCTTCATGGCGACTTGGCGAGGTTTTGGAAATCCCCTCTTCCTTCTCCGCGAAGCCTAATTTAGAGCTAGCTACTGTAGAAAGGACAAGGAGAGAGAATAAAAGAAGAGGGGAGACTGCAGTGCAGAGGAGAGTTGAAGACGTGCCATGTCCGAGCAAGGCTTATCCTCACATTGCAAGCCGGGGCACAAGGCGGTTGGGATTCGCGGACTTTACGCTTGCAAACATGAATCACTGACATGCGGACCCCATGTACGTGGGTCCCACACGTCAGTGTGCCAAGGTCTCCTCACATTTGAATTGGCTTAGTCAGCCAATCCTTGCCCAGCACCAACACCTATGTACTCCGTACTTACAAAATTGTACTAGCATTACCCATGACCACATCGGCAAGAGGCGCGAGGAAAATAAAATCGCCACCTGTCGCCACCTACTTTCAAAATTCATATCAAGGTTTTCGCATATCTGATTCTTTTCTCATTCATACCAAGGTTCTGAATACATTTGAACTTTTTGGGTTCCTCCCGAATGTAGCCATACTAGCAGAGCACCTTAGAATGGGTTTTGCCAACAAGTTATGACAAGGCAGCCACACACTTGTAGTTCAAATTTGAGTTACTCTTGGAATTCCGGTGTAACCTTAGGAAATAAACGAATACAGAGGACTCTCTGCGCAAGTTTTTTTAATATCATTTTTTCTTTCAGCGAATTCAAAATGGGGACAAAATTGTCTGCATCGCTATTCATGCTAAGGTTTTTTATATATTTGAACTTTTTTTTCCGTTCCAATCGCATGCACTAGCACCACAAACTTATGACAAGGCGGTCACACACACACTTGCAGTTCAAATTTGAGCTATTTTGTTAAACTAATGACATGGCGATCACACAACTGTAGTTTAAATTTGAATTATTTTTGGAAAATCGGTCTAAGCCGACCAGAAAATTAGAACGGAGGACTCTTTGCGCATGTTTTTGTATTTCTTGTCATTTACTTTCAGCGAGTTCAAAATGGGGTTAGAAATTTATCGGCATCGCCATTCATACCAAGGTTTTTATTAATACATTTGAACCTTTTCCGTTCCTACCGATACACTAGCTTGGCACCTCAGAATATTGTTTGCTAAATTTTATGACAAGGCAGCCACACGCTTGTAGTTCAAATTTGAGTTACTTTTGGATTTTCGGGTGAGTCCTCAGGAAAATAATGAAAACACAACACTCTCTCCTCAATTTCATTTTATTTATCATTTTGCTATGAGCGAATTCAAAATGGGGTCAAACTTTCGGCATCGCCATTCATACGAGGTTTTGAATATATTTGATTTTTTGTTCTTATCGGATGTACTTGCACAACACCTTAAAATGTTCTGTTCCAAAAATTATGACAAGGCAGCCACACACTAGTATTTCAAATTTGAGTTACTTTTGGAAATTTGGACGAACCTCAGATAAAAAACAGTTTATTATCATTTTTCTTTCAGCGAATTCAAAACGGGGTAAAAAATTGTCGGCATCACCGTTCGTACGAGGTTTTGAATATAATTGAACTTGTTTTGTTCCTACCGCATGCACTAGCGTAGCACCTCAAATTTTTTTGGCCTAAATTTATGAAAAGGCAACCACCAAGTTGCAGTTCAAATTTGAGTTACTTTTAAAAATTAAAACAAGGTGCTATGTGCGCATGTTTTTAATTTTGTTTCTTAACGTGTACGTCGGGTCTCTGGCACCAGGAGGTACTGTAGTAAGTACTGTACTCCCTAGGTAGATACTGATGGGCGGGCTGAGATGGTCGAGAATTCGGGGAAATTTTAAGCTAGGAGAAAGGATCCCGCGCTCGACTGTAGTAAGTACTGTACTCCCTAGGTAGATAGATATTGGCGTGATCCCGTGCTCCAGAGTGAGATACATACTGGCCTCGCCCTCGCCTTCGAGCAATTCGCCCACTGCCCCCCCCCCCCCCCCCCCCCCTAGCTCCCTCCCTACCAGAGAACCCCCTCACCCTCGATTCCCCTCTCAAAAAGCCCCCAATGGCGGCGCCACCGGTACTTGACTGCTCCTCACGAGAGCGCATTATCGAGTCTGGCCGCCATGTCTTTCGTTCCTGCGTCGTGTCGGCAAGCATGACCAACTTCTCGAGCAGTGAGTCGGCGATCGTTGACGAGCAGTTTCCGTACACTATGACACTGAAGATCGTCTTCTCGAGCTCGTACAAGCTCATGAGGATGCCTAGCTCCTTCCCAGCCCCATTGGAGGAGGACGATATCGCGATTAAACCCTCCGAAGAGGAGGTGTTGAATCTCAAGATATCTCCGACGAAGCTGCGTAGAGGGTCCAAGGTCACGCGAACTATGCAGAAGATTCTTGCCCGAGTGTCGCAGCTGAAGGATCTGCATCTCACGGACGAGGAGTGGGACATCATCTGTCCTTACGACGTTCTGCACCGACTCTGGCGTGATGCATGTTGTAGGGTCGCTGGGCTCCACTTCGACCTCACTTTGAGGGTTGACTTCCGGCTCATCCTCAACCTGTAGGCGCTTCGATACAGCTAGTACCTAGCTTCGCCGGAGGATGGCCACTGCATCAGTGGCGGATCTAGAGTAAAATCTGTGGGGGTGCCAAAGCATATAAATTCTCTATTTGGCTTAGCATTTACTCAGAAATAGTCCATATCTCACAAGAAAAAAGTCAGGATCGGTAGGTAAAATAGTTTTTATATTTTTCTTGGGGGTGCCATGGCACCCATGGCATCCCCTGTGGATACGCCCCTGCACTGCATCATATGCATGCATGCGCTGTGGAAGCGCACAACGGTGCGTCTCCTGGGATGCAACCATCCGTACCACAGGAAGTGCATCTGGACTTGGTTTGATACGAACATAAGCTGCCCTATCTGCCGCGACGCAGTGTTCGCCCGCCTGAAGTGACGCAGGTGCATGCCCTGTCTACTTTGCTAGGAGTTTTTGCCCCCTTTTGTATGATGAAACTCTCTGTCCAGGATGCAAATCAAATAACATATACCAATGCATTTGTTGCATGTAAGTGAACTGAACGTGCTCTGTATATGTATCTAATTATCTATACACTCATGCATGCCCTGTCTCAACCTTTGTAATTGCTGGGAGTTTTTTTGGCAATTTTTTTATGATGAAACTTTGTGTCGAGGGACACAAATCAAATACATGTACAAGGCGGACCTAGACAATATTCTGACCGGGGACACATCACTCATGATGAGTGGGGCACTCTCTATATAAATTTGCTGAATTTGAACAAATTTCTTTCAAATTTTGAACAAATAGTCAAATACTAACGAAATTGATTTTTTTAGTGGGGGCCTAGACCCCCACTCGGTTGTACCTGGGTCCCCCGACTGTGCAAGGTTTGCCTCCTCAAAATACCGAAGATAACTGAATCGAACCCCTTCTGACTGCCAGCCTCTCTCTTCAGAAACGTGTGTGTGCTCCGTTGATGTTTATTTATACTTGTGATTATATCTGCTAGTGGTGATTTCTTTCGGTTGCGCCCGCAATTTTCACCTTGTTAACGGCCGGCGATGCAGGCGGGTTATGGTCTAGACTTTCAGCCTCTCTGTGCAAAGTTTGCCTCCTGAAGAACTGAAGATAACTGAATCGAACCTCTCCTCACTGTCGGCCTCTCTCTTCAGAAACGTGTGTGCTGTGCTGAGGTATTTTTTATGCCCTTGATTAATTCTAGTGCTCATTTCTTTCGGTTGCAACCGCAGTTTTGACGAGGAGTTCAGTGAAGAGGTCAGCGATGAGGACGAGGAGTTCAGTGAAGAAGAGGAGAATGAACAGATCAAGCAAGAGGTGAAACAAGAGGTCAAACAAGAAGATAACTGAATCGATCCTCTCCTGACTGTCCGATTCTTTCTTCAAAAACGTGTATGCTCTACTGATGGTTTATTTAATCCCATTATTTCTGGCAGTGGTTCGATTGCGACCTCAGTTTTTACCTTGTCAAGGTTGCGCGATGCATAGTTAAGAAAAGTTACCTCGTCGACAAACTAACATAATGAATCGAACCTCGATCTCTAGACCAGAATTCAGATTTACGGCATTTGTTGCCACTGCGCTAGGCCAGCTGTTTGAAATAACCGACCTATCTACATATATCTAATCATGGGCAAGGGCCAATGCGGCACGGATTGTCTGAGTTTTCCCTGACTTCGAGTCACTGGTACGCGGGACCTACCTGTCAATCCCCACCGGGGGAGAAAATTGCACATAGCACCAAGGGTTTGGTGCCATTGTTGCACATAACACATAATCAAAACCTCTTTTGCAACAAACCCAGTTTTTGGTCTAATACGTTGCAGCTAGCCCAAAAAGTCGATTTAGTCTCTTAATAGGATCTAACATGTGGTCCCATGACACTATACTGTATTTGTGTACCATATACCATAATTTTACGAAGTTTTTAAGAAAGACACATAAAAATTTGACAGTAAAATAATAAAAAAATTGTACTATTGTCTCCCAAAAAATTGCATATACATATATAGGTTTTCTATGTACGCACAAAATTTGGGACAAAATAAGGGATTTTTACTACTTTATACAGCCACTGTTTTGTTATTTTCTATAGCCCGAAATAAAACGTATTTTCCCACTTGCACCAAATCCCGTTGCAGATTTGAAGTTGCTAGTTTCCTGAACTAACAACTGAATCTATAGCGAGAATGTGAAAAACATACTCGCGTTAACGGCCCATTGTATAAAGGTGTATGTTGGCGCCCAAATATTTTGTACATGCGCTTTTTTATATAAAATGTCATATAATTGTGGTATACGGTATATAAATACGGTACAGTCTCATGTGACATGCTTTTTTTATAAAAAATGTCGTATAATTGTGGTATACTTTGTATAGATACGGTACAATGTCATGGGACCACATATTAGTAGATACATATTAAGAGTCTAAATCATCTTTTTGTGCTAGCTGCAACGTATTACACCAATAACTAGGGTTTGCTGCAAATGGGGTTTTGATTATGTGTTTTGTGCAACAATGGCACCAAACCCTGGTGTTATGTGCAATTTTCTCCCACCGGGGCCAATGATATACGTGCCGACATGAAAAACGCGGAGAACCGACATAACACTTCCTCCCGCGCTCGCGCTTCAAAACACCCCTGCTCGCACCAAAAGCACTTCCCACACCCGCGCCTTCCGACCTGCAGATTCATTTCTTCTGGAGACGCACCGGCCGGCGGTCAACAAAGGCCCGCAGAAGAATAGCCGGGCGAGCTGGCCTGCCACTGTTGGCCGGTGGCGCCGTTCTTCACGAGGCGCACCGATATCTATCTGCTGGTCGATCCCCGCGGTACGTCCCATGCTGCCTTCGGGCAAGTAGGACTCATTATCGCGCTTCAGGTCTACCTAACTAAGCTAGAGTCGCCAAACGCTTATAATTTCATTAGTTTGCTTGAATCGATCGATTGTCATTGTTTTCCCTCGATCTGTTCAGTTGTTTGAATTGATTGGTACTGCATATATTGTGCTCGATCTATCTATTCTCTTAAATACGTAACGTGGCATTTGTAGCTTTATATTCAATCTGTCTCCTAAAATATCTTGGATTAGATTATACACCAACCTGTGCTCGCTGAAATGCCTTAAAACTTCTGACCATATCTATCCTCAACAGATGGACAGAACTTGGATAAAGCACTCCATAAATTTTTCACCGGAACATTTAAGATGAGTAAAAGACATTATGGCGTATGTTAGGGCTCACTGTGGGGACAAAATTGTGATGTGCTGTGGGGACCCCGGACTAGCTGTCCGAAATACCCAGTTATGCATACACAACAATCCCATGATCAGTCCGTCATTGCACATAACTCGAACTGAATACCAAAGTTTACATCCATTATAGTACCGAATTCAAGTCTTACAATAATACGGTCGCATTGACCAAGTCTTACATAGGTGCCTTCATGCTCATGGGCAAAATACTTCAAACAGCAGAAGCAAACAACGTCGTCGGCCCTCCAAGCGTGCCATAAACCCTACAGGCAACTGACTTATGAAGATCCCTAGTTTACGTAGTCGACGCCATAGTCCTCCTCGACATACTGCTTCTCGAAATTTGGCCAAGACAATAGCCAGGAACGAAACCATTATGAGTACATTTGATTGTACTCGCAAGCTACCCCGAACTGACCATGCATCACTAAGTTTACTTTTGTTTGATAAAAACTTTCTTTTTGAAAATAAATCTCCATATCTTTGTTCAAAAAGAGAAGAATAGACTTTTTAGTTTTTCTCAAAACCAAAACACGTTCTTCCTCAAAACTCCGCCTTGTCGACCATAGACCGTCATGGTCTTCCTTTTTCTAGCAACCTCATACCGACCCTTTGGTATGGTTGCATAAAACATCTCCATTTTCTTTTCAAAATTCAAGAATCTAGCACATAGGTCGTAGCAGGGCCTTCCAACTGTCCATAACCGAGGACTCGGCTATTCGAATAGTTTTACACTCTACAGAGGTTGCATACTTTCCCCACACCATCCGTAAACTCATCGTGTCTGCCACGTCCCGCCATACAAGGTGTATGCGAAGTTGAGTACCCGGCCATAGCCTCTCATTTGCACATCCTAGTATAGGACCCTGCCCTTATGAACATTCCATCGACACCTAGTCCGGTCTTCCATCGAAGGCCCTAGGTAAGGTCCGGCGTGTCTTCCCCTATCTCCGACGAGATTTGGGTGAGCTCTGACCAACTCCGGCGAGGGGTCGGCGATATCATGGTGGCCAGAGGCGTTCCAGCGTGACTCCGGCAAAGTCCGGCGTGTCTTCCCCTATGTCCGGCGAGGTTTCGACAAGGTCCGACCAACTCCGGCGAGGGTCCGATGATATCAAGGCGGCCAGAGGCTTTCCGGCGCGGTGGACTGGCGAGGCGTGGCGAACTCCAGCCGACGGCTTGATACGTCTCAAACGTATCTATAATTTTTGATGTTCCATGCTGATATTATATCAATTGCTACATGTTTTGGTTACACTTCATATCATTTTTATGCATTTTCTGGGACTAACCTATTAACAAGATGCCACAGTGCCAGTTCCCTGTTTTCTGCTGTTTTTGGTTTCAGAAAATCTATTAAGGAAATATTCTCGGAATTGGACGAAACAAAAGACATCGTCAATAATATCACGAGGAGATCACGGAGTCCAAAGGGGAGTCGGAGCAGACCCACCAGGGGGCCACGCCACACTAGGGCGCGGCCCAGGGTGGGCCCGCGCCCCCCTATGGCGTGGTGGCCCCCCTCGGCCACCGACGCCGCCTCTTCGCCTATATATTCTCCGCGACGCGAAAACCCTATTACGGTCGATCATATTCCACGAAAAGTTCCGTCGCGGCCGTCATCGTCAATCTCAGATCGGAGGAGTTCTGAAGCTCTTCCCGGCACCCTGCCGGAGGGGAGATCATCACCGGAGGGCTCTACATCACCATGCCTGCCTCCGGAGTGATGCGTGAGTAGTCCACCCCTGGACTACGGGTCCATAGCAGTAGCTAGATGGTTGTCTCTCTACCTTGTGCCTCCATGTTTAGATCTTGTGAGCTGCCTAACATGATCAAGATCATCTTATTGTAATGCTAGATGTTGTGTTTGCTGGGATCCGATGAATATTGATACCATGTTTATTCAAGTTGTTTATCTATGTGCTCTTGATCTTGCATGCTCTCCGTTGCTAGTAGATGCTTTGGCCAAGTAGATGCTTGTGACTCCAAGAGGGGGTATTTATGCTCGATAGTGGGTTCAGTCTCTAGATATCTGGATCAGTGACAGAAAGGTCTAAGATGGTAGATGTGCTGTTGCTACTAGGGATAAAACATTGGTGCAGTGTCCAAGGGCACTTGTATTGATTACATTACACACTTTACTTCATGCAATAATCTGTTGTTAGCAACTTAATACTGAATAGGATGCGGATGCTGCCTTGAAGGTGGATTATTTAGGCATAGATGCGGTTGGAATAACGGTCTATGTACTTTGTTGTAATGCCCAACTAGATTTCATAGTAGACATCTTGGCATGTATTGCTTGTTATGCCCTCTCTATTTGTCAATTGCCCAGCTGTAATTTGTTTACCCAACATGCTAGTTATCTGTTCTGAGAGAGACACCACTAGTGAACTGTGGACCCTGGTCCAATTTCCTCATACTGTTTACACAACCTGCTGCAATCATCTGTTTCCTGTTACTTGCTGTTTTTCCTGCTGTTTTCCACACCATACGTTTAACTCTTTGTTTCTGCAAGACCGGAGAGATTGACAACCTCTCTGTTTCGTGTTGGGCAAAGTTCTGGTTTGTGTCTGTGCAGATTCCACGTTGGTGCAAGCTCCCTAGCGCCAGGGGGAGTCAACATCAACAACCTTCCGATAGATCGTCAAGTCCTACTGGATTGATAACCTTGGGTAGATTATTCAAGGGAAAACTTCTGCTGTCTACATCATAACCTTCCTCTTGGGGTTCACCAACACGTAGCCATCAAGCTGTTTTCTGGCGCCGTTGCCGGGGACTTGGAGGCTATTGGAAAGGGGAGTCTCTCAGTTCCAATCTCTTTACTTTGTTTTTTGTCTTGTTTTAGTTTTGTTTTGCTTGCTGTTAAAAATCAAAAATCCAAAAAAATTAAATTCCTGCATCTAGTTTTTAATTTCGAGTTGCCCTGTTGCTTGTTTTAGTCTTGCTAAAATGAGTAATCCTGATAATACTGAGTGGTCTGACTTTAACAAATTCGAGTTCACAGCTTTACCTATCTTGAAACCTGAATTTTCTATGATAAACATACAAGTAGGTAGTGGCTCTGTCATAGGGGAAAACAACATTGAGCAATTTCTGAACTTTGTGAGAAAGTCTGATGACTTTAAAAAGAAATCTATAGCTGAACTTGCTCCTAATTATGAAACTGCCATAGCTTCCCTTGTTCAAATGCTAGAAGCTAGGTTTGTTAATATGCATCCTATAATGCAACACATGTTTTTAGCACTTCATGATATGAAAAATGGTGAAAAGAAAGACTTTGTGTTAGAAACTTTGCATGAAGAATTGGGAGATGTTGCTAAGGAAGCTAGAATGATCTTTGCTAAATATAAAATGTTTGATTGCTACACTGATGTTATGAAAATTCTTAGAACAAGAAGGGAAAATAGAGCTAAATATTCTAATCAACCTTTTGCTAAGAATGGTCTGAAAATTCCAATCCCCTATAAAATGATGGCATTGCATGACACTTTAGAAAATAATTTTGGATGGATTGTGCCTGAAAATCTTTTTGATGAAGAGAGTGTACCTAAGAGAAAAGAAAAAGAGAACTCTGAAACTAGCATAAGTAGCATACAATGCATTGTTGATAAGACTTTTAAGCTTTCATTGTATGATCTGGATCTTGACAATACTTGATGCATCTCTTCATGCCTAGCTCAAAGGCATTAAAGAAAAGCACTTCTGGGAGATAACCCATGTTTTTATTTGCTGTTTTATTTTTGTTTTCTTGAGTCAAGGATGCTTGTTTACCTCTGTAGCAACTCCTTTGTATCTTTTATTTGCTGTTTTGTTGTGCCAAGGAGAGTTACTAATGCAAAGTTGGTTTTTATTTTCGGGACTGCATTGGGACAGATTGCTGTTCGTCACCGTTTAATTCAGTAGAAAATCAGAAAAAATCGAAAAATGCTGAAACTTTTTGTGCATGTTCCTGATGATGTTACGCAACTTTCATTATTTCAAAAGTTTTCATCTGAGCATCGTAAGTGCCTCGAAAAAATTCGTCATTACAGACTGTTCTGGTTTGACAGATTCTGTCTTTTATTTTGCATTCTCTCTTTTACAAGTTTTTAAGTGGTTTCTTTTCGTGTAAAAGTGCCCACTTGAGCCTAGTAACAGTGGCTAATGTTTAAAATAGTTGGCTTGTGAGTTTTGTCTTTGCTAGAACTTTGAAGTATTATCTTTTAGTGCACTAACCTGCTAATGAGAAAAGCTGTTAAGTTTTGGTGTGAAGGAAGTTTTCAAGTGTTGATAGAGGAGAATGATATTACATGATCAAGAAGAGTGAAGAGCTTAAGCTTGGGGAGGCTTACCTCCCCAGCATATTTCAAGAAGACTCAAGCATCTAAGCTTGGGGATGCCCAAGGCATCCCCTTCTTCATCTACAAATTATCAGGTCATCTCTAATGGTGCTATATTTTTATTGCTTCATGCTAGTGTACTCTTCCTTGGAGCGTCAGTGTGTTTTTGTTTTCAGTTTGTTTTGTTTTGTTTGCTGTGCTATACTTGTTGGATCCTAGTATTCATGTTTGGGAGAGAGACACGCTCCACTTTTTCATTAGAATACTCTTGTGCTTCACTTATACTTGTTGAGTATTCCTGTCTAGTTGCTGTTATTGCTGTTAGCTCTCAGTTTTTCATGTATCTCTTGTTAGAGCTTTCAGTTTCTTTTGAAGAAAGTACTCTCTTGCTTCACTTATATCTGTTTGGAGAGTTGTCAAATAAGTTGATTGGTGTTTGGTTGGACCAGAAAAATGCTATGCATGTGGTAGTGGTATAAAATGCTTACATGAATCTTTTTAGATCGTTGTCTTGAGTAATTTGATGCTTGCCAATTGTTTTGAGCTGTCAAGTAATTAATGTTTAAGCTTGTGCATCATGTAAGTAATGGCTATTAATGAAGAACTACTATAAGGATTTTCTGCTATAATAATCTGTTGCATAATTGGAAGTCCATAGTAGTCTAGATAATTTTTGGATGAAGGCTATGTGTTAACAAGGAAGACAGTGGGAGTCTATGGTTCGTCAAACCTTGTGTTTTATGTACACTCTTGCTATTCCAGTTGATAATGATGTTTGCTTATAATAACCTTGCTAGCCTAAACTCTGTACTAAGAGGGAATGCTTCTTGTACATCCAAAACCTTGAGCCAAATCCATGCCACCTGTGTCCACCATACCTACCTATTATGTGGTGTTTTCACCATTCCAAGTAAATTTCTTCATGTGCTATCTACTAACTACTCAAAACAATTTCCTTTTTGTGTCACTACTTGAAAAGCTCATAAGGACGTAGATAGGTGGTCTTTATTTCCTGGTTGATCAAATTTTACACACCTGGACTAGTGGCATATACATCCGCTTATCCAATAATTTTGCAAAAAGAGCTGGCAACGGGGTGCCCAGTCCCAATTAATTACAACTTTAACCAAACAATTCTCTTCACATCTTTTTGCCCCTGATTCGTCAGTCAAGCAATGTTCACAAGTGTGTAAACAAAAGAGAAGAGGGATGATCTGCCCGCTGGTAGAAATAACGTCCTTCATGGGAGCCGCTCTTGTAAAGTTTGATCAACTAGTGAAGTAGAGTATTGCCTATTTGCTGATTTGTTGACACCTGTATACACCATTACCTTACAAAACAATATTTTATGCTCTCTATATGCCTTCGGGAACTACAGCTCTAGCACATGATGTTAATCCCTGCTTCCCTCTGCGAAGGGCCATTCTTTTACTTTTATGTTGAGTCAGTTTTCCCACTTCTTTCTGTCTACTTAAGCAAACATCATTGTCAACTCCAGTATAACAGTTTTTACATAACTTTGTGTTTGGTTGATCATATTCTTTGCATTGACATTATCTATATGATATACATGTTGAAAGTTGAAGCAAAAGCTGAAGCTATTATCTTCCTTTGTGTTGATACAAACACTTTCATGTTGAGAATTATTGCTGCTGTGAACTAACTATTATGTTAGACTATTATATCTCTAAATGTTTTATAGTATTATTCATGAAAGTTTGCACTTGTGTGATCACTTATGTTTACTCTTTATTTACTTGCTTGCAAACTATAGACCATTGGCTTGGATCACTTCATTCAGATCATGTGCATTACATTGTTATTTGATCAAAGATTGTGTTGGTAGCATGTCACTTCAAAAATTATCTGTTTTTATCGTTTACCTACTCGAGGACGAGCAGGAACTAAGCTTGGGGATGCTTGATACGTCTCAAACGTATCTATAATTTTTGATGTTCCATGCTGTTATTATATCAATTGCTACATGTTTTGGTTACACTTTATATCATTTTTATGCATTTTCTGGGACTAACCTATTAACAAGATGCCACAGTGCCAGTTCCCTGTTTTCTGCTGTTTTTGGTTTCAGAAAATCTATTAAGGAAATATTCTCGGAATTGGACGAAACAAAAGACATCGTCAATAATATCACGAGGAGATCACGGAGTCCAAAGGGGAGTCGGAGCAGACCCACCAGGGGGCCACGCCACACTAGGGCGCGGCCCAGGGTGGGCCCGCGCCCCCCTATGGCGTGGTGGCCCCCCTCGGCCACCGACGCCGCCTCTTCGCCTATATATTCTCCGCGACGCGAAAACCCTATTACGGTCGATCATATTCCACGAAAAGTTCCGTCGCGGCCGTCATCGTCAATCTCAGATCGGAGGAGTTCTGAAGCTCTTCCCGGCACCCTGCCGGAGGGGAGATCATCACCGGAGGGCTCTACATCACCATGCCTGCCTCCGGAGTGATGCGTGAGTAGTCCACCCCTGGACTACGGGTCCATAGCAGTAGCTAGATGGTTGTCTCTCTACCTTGTGCCTCCATGTTTAGATCTTGTGAGCTGCCTAACATGATCAAGATCATCTTATTGTAATGCTAGATGTTGTGTTTGCTGGGATCCGATGAATATTGATACCATGTTTATTCAAGTTGTTTATCTATGTGCTCTTGATCTTGCATGCTCTCCGTTGCTAGTAGATGCTTTGGCCAAGTAGATGCTTGTGACTCCAAGAGGGGGTATTTATGCTCGATAGTGGGTTCAGTCTCTAGATATCTGGATCAGTGACAGAAAGGTCTAAGATGGTAGATGTGCTGTTGCTACTAGGGATAAAACATTGGTGCAGTGTCCAAGGGCACTTGTATTGATTACATTACACACTTTACTTCATGCAATAATCTGTTGTTAGCAACTTAATACTGAATAGGATGCGGATGCTGCCTTGAAGGTGGATTATTTAGGCATAGATGCGGTTGGAATAACGGTCTATGTACTTTGTTGTAATGCCCAACTAGATTTCATAGTAGACATCTTGGCATGTATTGCATTGTTATGCCCTCTCTATTTGTCAATTGCCCAGCTGTAATTTGTTTACCCAACATGCTAGTTATCTGTTCTGAGAGAGACACCACTAGTGAACTGTGGACCCTGGTCCAATTTCCTCATACTGTTTACACAACCTGCTGCAATCATCTGTTTCCTGTTACTTGCTGTTTTTCCTGCTGTTTTCCACACCATACGTTTAACTCTTTGTTTCTGCAAGACCGGAGAGATTGACAACCTCTCTGTTTCGTGTTGGGCAAAGTTCTGGTTTGTGTCTGTGCAGATTCCACGTTGGTGCAAGCTCCCTAGCGCCAGGGGGAGTCAACATCAACAACCTTCCGATAGATCGTCAAGTCCTACTGGATTGATAACCTTGGTAGATTATTCAAGAAAACTTCTGCTGTCTACATCATAACCTTCCTATTGGGGTTCACCAACACGTAGCCATCACGGCTCTCCCACGGTCTTAGGGGTATTACATATGATTCCAATAAAATTCATGGTTTCACAGTTGTTTCAGCCAAACGACTTTCAGTTTTGCCACAGTTCTCATCTTACAACGGGTTTTCCACAGCTCACAGTCCACAGCAGCTTTTTGAAATCTACAGCTGAACCAAACACACACTAAGGGCTCATTTGGTTGTAGGGACTAATTAAACCAGTGAACTAATCCCCCGATGGGAATTTCCCTGGGCACGAGGGAACCCCGCTTTCCCCTCCCGCTCGGGAACAACAACGATTGCTGTTTGGAGAGCAGAACAAGGGAACGGACGGGAACAGTAGGGGAGATGTAAAATTCGAAAATAAAGCTAAATAGTACGTTTTTTCACAGGAAATATGAAAATTCGGGCATACAAAATAATCTGGAAAATAACACGGATAATTCTGAAGTACAAACGACACTTGACTAGAGGATTTAAGGCAGCATATAGGAATTACATGTCCAAAAGTAGTAGCTTTGAAACTCTCATACATTACTCCCATTCATTATTAGAATTTATAAATTAAAAATGGTGTATCATGACTCCAATTCTCAACCAAAACATCACATTTTCATCATGATTTCTGACCCTTGCTATTAACTCTCCAGAATCCAAGCTTGTACTACAGAATTCATCAATAAGCTTGTGAGCATACATCAATAAGTAACTTGCACCTCTAAATTTGTGCACTCAACATAACCAGGGAGATATAGAAATAGGATACTTTGATTTAAAAATTTCCAGATACAAGTTTCCAGATACAAGTTGTGGTGCCTCCTTCACCTTGAATAAGAAAAAATGAAGTATGCACATATGCTTGAGCTGTACTAACATTTAACTAAATCAATGATCTGTGTTAGCGAGAGAAGTACCAGATGATCATGCATGAAGACGAACTATACCACAGACAGTAAAGGAAAGTAAAATATCAGAAGATTACAGATTATCACACCTTATGCTTTCTCCATGGCAGAAATTTCTTTTTTCAGCCAAAAAGTTCGAAGAATTGGGTCCTTGGTGTTGAGGAAAATCTCTCGATTGAGCTAGCATTTGAAAAGTCGTAGCGACTTTGACTTCTCTGAAACAAAAAGGTCCTTGGTGTTGAGGAAAGTCAGCAGCTTACACTACAGGACCAAACAGCAAAGAAATTACAACAACCTGCTACTCGCTGCATGCGGCAATCTTGCATGCACTAGCCACTCGCTGCATGCGGCAACTAACCACACCAACACAATCGCCCCCAAACAATCAGGCAATTCGATCCCACATAGCCGCCGTGGAGTCCCGACGAAACGTCCTTGTGATTTACTCGCAGAATCGAAAATACTTCAAGCTACGGGCGAAAACAGCATGGATCGGCGCAGATAGGAGCCTAGAGAAACATGGCCGTCTTCGTCGGAGGTTGGGGAGAAAAACAAGGGGGAGGGGGAGAAGCAAGAGAGGGCAAACCTTCGGCAGATCTTGGATGAAGAAGCTGACCTGATGGGAGAGGGGAGAGGGGAGATGCGAGAGAGGGAGAGCTCTCGCTCCGGTCGCCGCCGCCGGAGAAAGGACTCCGCTCCGGTCCGAGCTCTCGTCCGGTCACCGCCGCCGGAGGAAGGAGATCGCTCCAAGCGCCGACGCCTCCCCTGTCGCGGAACGCGATCCCCACCTTTCGAGTCGTGGAATGCTCACCCGGGGAAAAGACGGGGTCAGACCAGGCTACCTCGTCTCGTCGGCAACCAAACGCTGTGGTAACTTCACAAAGAAAGAACTTCCGAGTTGTTGGCTTAACACACGCGATATTTCTGGAACCCGCTCCTCCTCTACAGAGCCCAGAGGCGTTCGTCTCGGCGATCCCCGGCGGCCGCCGGCGTATCTGGGGATTCCCCACCCTCCGCCGGCCGCTCCGGCGGCGGGAGGTTGGGGGATCCCCAGATCTGCGCTCCGGCGCGTGGACTAGGTGCTTTTGGGCGGCGCGGCTGAGGCGGGGTGGCCGGTGTCGCCGTTTTGGAGCTGCAGCTCCCCCTCCTCGGCGTCGTCCTCGACGGCGTCCTCGAGCTGCGGTTTCGTCTCCGATCCGCTGCTCTTTTCCCCGGCTTCGACGGCGGATCGGTGGCGTGTGTACAGAAGGCCGGTGGTGGTGGTGCGGGGCGTCTGCTGCGTGGGGAAGCGGTGGGCTGGCGGTGGATCTGCGGCTCCGGCCCCAGATCTGGAGCGGATGGTGCTTGGGGCCAGGCCCCGGCCGATTTCGGACAACCGTCTCAAGATCCAGCTCGGAGGAGCTGGTGGCAGATGCGGCTTTCAACGCCTTTGGGCAAAGAGCTCCTTCGCTCTGTGGTGGAGTGCTCTGGACGGTCGCGTTCTTCGTCGTCGTTGGCGGTGGAGCTCGCGCGTGCCGGTGGCTCCGGAGGTTGAAGACGGTGGCTCGCGGCAGCTACGTTCTCTGTATCATCTTTCTTTTCCATTTCGCTTGTAATCCGGCCTTGTTCTTCCTTCTAGTATGAATACAAGTATGGAAAATTCAAAAAAAAAAAACGCTGTGGTAAGTTGACCCGGGCCAAATTGGACCCGGGGTTTCTTAGCCAGGTAAAAGAGGCGGAACCCCTGGGAAGCCTGCAACCAAACGAGCCCTTACTCCCTCCCTTGAATAGAAAGGATTCCGCGACAAATCGCCGCAACAAAAAAACACACCGAAACAGTCCGCGACGCACCAACCGGCGGCACCCACCGCTGCTACTGTCAGCCAGTCGGCCTCCGCCACCTCCCCCGCGGCTTCTAGAAGCTTCCAATACTCGAAGAAACCTCCTTGGCACCACTGTTACTGGGAGGGCACCGCAGGGATCTCCGCGGCGGAGGCCACGGCTAGGCGGCCGTGCTGAGATCGTGGGGGAGCGGAGCGGATCGCCCAGTCCCACGCGTGCCGCGCCGGGATCCGAGGGGTGGGAAGGGACCGAAGATCCCGATGCAGATCCGGGAGGGCCCGCGGCGGCAGGCGCAGTCGGCCGCGGGGGCGATGCGATCGCCGATGTCCGCGATGATGCTCGCCATGTTCGCCACCATGGCTTCCTTCTACGTCGCCGGCCGGTGAGTCCGCTCGCTAGCCGCATTGAGCGGCTCTTTGGAAATGCTCGCGTCTGATCCGTTTGTTCCTTTTCTTCGGGTCTAACATTGTGGGGTATTCTCAATACTTGTATTTTTATGGCTGCGGTAGGAATGCCAAGTTTTTTGTGAAGCTTAGGTGGATCTTCATCTTCTAGTGTCAAAGTTCATACAGGGATACATTTTATTTTGCATAAATGTAGTATCAGGTTTTGGGCATGCTAGCTTGATCTGGTTACCTTTTTGCTCCTTTTCGTGTAATAGTAATGCATACATGAGTGGATTTCGACCTTTTGCTGATTTCTGAATTCTGACTATGAAATTTTGTTGACTTCTGGAAACATTAGATTGTGGCAGGACGCGCAGAATCGGGTTTATCTGATAAAAGAGCTCGACAGGCGAACTGGCCAGGTATGTTGATTCAGATCCGGCTGGCCCTTCGAGCCAACTAGTACCACTAGCTGCTTTTTGGTGTGACCTAAGCATAAGAGTTCTGTCAAATTCAGGGGCGATCAGCAATATCAGTGGACGATACTTTGAAGGTTGTTGCATGCAGGTAATTGTGACCTAGCAGGACCCATTAATGAGCAGCCTTCATGTACAAGCTGACAAATTGCTGAATCCATGATATGATGTTCATTACTTTATTTTTGTAAAAACTGGAGCTGGTTCTTCATACTTGCAGATTTTGGTATTACTATAGTTAGGACTTTGAGATATAGTAGCAACTCAGTAAGCGCTTTAATGTTTAGGCAGCAAGGCAAGCGATTGGCATCACTAGAGATGGAGCTGGCTGCAGCAAAACATGATGGATTTGTTGGCAAATACTCCTCTGAGACAAATGGGACTAATTCTAGGAAGAAGCCTCTGATTGTTATTGGAATAATGACAAGTTTTGGCAGAAAAAACTACCGTGATGCTGTCAGGAAATCATGGCTTCCGACAGGTACAACTTCATAATACATGACTTTCATTCACGGAAACAAATTCATATAATCGGGGTGCAACCTTATTTTTTTAAAGAAATCATAGAATCACCGTGGTACTTCGGTTTTGTAATTTTATGGTGATAGTCGAGTTACGAAGTGGTTTTAGTGATTGTGATTTCTTTGCAAGGATAAGTGTACGGTGATAGTGCTTTAACATTAGAAGGACTAGCTAAGTGCCCGCACGTTGATGCGGATCCCCTATTTAGGTGCACGCTTGTTGCCACGGAAATAAATCTGAACTATATATAACAGCCAACTAAACTTTTATTGTCGTGTTTTTACTCGTCTATTTTATTCCTCCAAACCATGTATATCTTTATGTTGAGACCTCTCAAGCAAATGGCATCTTAATTTCTTACTCTCTTGATTTGTCGTATCACAGTATCATTTATCATCATATATGCACTTTCTCATACATCTAAGAATCACCACAAAAGTTCATTGCACTTTCACGCACCCATAAGGTCGTCCACTGGCTTTTACACACAAGTGCATGTGTCACCTTTTGTTCAAGCGTCAACCCACTTAAATCACTCCATGTTCACAAGTACACCTTCTCCCCACGTTGCTGCTGATGGTGCACCTTGTTGACGACTCAAACATGGACGATGAACTCTTTATGGCAATCCATCCACACCATGGCTATCTTCTCATTGTCGTTACCGGGCGGCATACCTTTCTACGCTCCTAGCGGGACAGAGGACTTGGACCTCGATATGAGGCTTTGATACCATTTTAAAGTTGAATGGTTCAGCTCCTCTCTTCTCTCATCTCTCTAGCTTCTTCTAGCAAGAATACACGCACACATATACCAAAGAATAAAGGAAGCTAGCTTTGCCGAGGCACAAGTCAATGTGAATATTTATGCACATGGTTAGGCACTCCTGCCATGGAACTCAGACCTCTACTTTTGTCCACTAACTGCATGCATTGACCACTAACAATCGACCCAGTCTAAAAACATGCAACGCCTCCTGGAGCCTCTCCATGATCCACTTGACTTGTCTTCCCCTAAGGCTCTAAAAACATTTCGACTTGAGCAAACTACACAGCAGATGCAAGCTAACTCACCCATAGTCCACCGACCAATGTCAAGGTTAATGTTAACACCGGAGTCATCGTGCTTCACAGTGCCAACATCTCCTGGAACCTTGCCACCACGTGCAACATTATGTTGAGCCAGAGTGATGATTTATGTGGATGTGGTTGTCTTCGTCATTGGAACCAGAGCTCTCGTGGACTGCGGCAAGCTGGTCAGCAAGCTAGGGGAGCATGGCAGCGGCGTCCCTGTGGATGTTCGAGCGAGGCGTTGGTCAAGGGAGAGCATGGCAGCAGGGAGCTCGTTGGCGAAGCTGAGTTGCAGGAGTAGATGGAGGGCAGCCGCTCCTTCCATTTCTTGCCGGCGGGCCTGTACATGTGCCGAGGTTGCATCCTACACGACGTCCTGCCACTTGAAGCGCCCATCGGTCACGACCATTTACCATGTACGGAGGGGCGGTGGACCAGACGACGGTGCTATCGCAGAGCAGCTACAACATGTCGTGGCAGTGCTGACTACGTGGGGCCTCTCCGCTTAGTCTGAGAACGAGAAGAGCTCGAGGGGAATGTGGCTATCTTTGACCAAGTTTTAAGAAAATATTATTAGCATTTACAATACAAAATCAAAGATCAATATTATAGGGCACATTTGACTTTTCAAAAAAACTGATACACCTTATAAGAAAAACAGAGGGATTACTATTTGAGAATGATAAAAAATGCTACTAGGAATGCTCTTAACTGTGCCTAGGTGCTAGGCAACAGCAGAACACCTAGCCTTAAGAAGCGCTAAATGTGCGCTTAGCTGTGTGCATAGGCGAGCGCCAGGCAGAAGCAAGGCTAGGAATTTATGCCTAACGGTCTTTTGGACTTTGCTATCCAATCAACAATCTTAAGTATTTGGCATTTGTAGTATTGCAGAAGATCTAGAAGTAAATGTTGTATCTCTAATTATTATTGTCGTAATGAAACAGTAGCAATGGTACCCTCTCATGGGATTAGTTATTTTAAATGACCTTTAGTTCATACAATAAAAAAATTCTCTATTTAATTTCTTAGTTTTGAAAATTACTGTTGTTAAGAAATGTTTTATCTTCGTGGAATAAAATTTACTTATATGTGCAGGTTCGATGCTCAAGAAACTAGAAGATGAGAAAGGCATTGTAGTACGTTTCATAGTTGGAAGAAGGTACTGTATACATATATTCCTATTGGAATGACCATATTAAGTCTTAATATCTGATAGTTGCTCCTCCATGCAGTGCAAATCGAGGAGATAGTTTTGACAGGGAAATCGATGAGGAGAATAGAAGTACAAATGATTTTCTGATCTTGGTAAGCCTGGTTATGATTTCAACATATAATACTACACTGTTTAGGATGTCATTTGACCAACTTTTGTGCTTTTTTTACTCTTTTCAGTTTTCACAGTGTTGAATGCATATTTAAAAAAGAATCCAGATTTCAAAAAGCAAAAGAGGAAAAGAAAGCACATTGATAGTTGTTCGCCTTGTTACTGTGGAGTATGTTGCCTGAAATACCAGTCCAATGACAACCACCTAATTTTCGCTACAATACATTACTTTCTTTTTCGTGGTATCCAAATTTTATATGAAAAAGAAAGTCATGAGTTGTAGAAGCCTGCATACATCCCCATATCAAGATAACTTGCTTGGACAGTGTTTTCACTTCTTTTCTTACACCGGAGTGTTTGTTTTATTTTGTAGTTTTTGACTCTTATATGGCATTGCAGGATGATCATATAGAATCTGATGAAGAGCTTCCTAAGAAGACAAAAAGTTACTTTGCTAATGCTGCAGAGACATTTGATGCTGAATTTTATGCTAAGGTCAATGATGATATATACATAAATGTTGGTAAGTATCTTCTGATAGCTTCCCATGGATCTGTTATTGTCTCATATTTCTTATTACATCTGTATAATTTTGTGGGACAAATGATAAAAATTGACGTATTTTCTGTACATGACCTCCAAGATCTGACTATTGCTGCTGGTATTATTTCCCAAAATAATCTTTTGAATGTCATGAAACTGTAATTGTTAAGGTATTTTTATGATAAATATGCTTGTATAATTTCTGTGAGTGTACGACGAACCCAAATATTTTGAATGGACCAATAGTTGCAAACAGAGGGGCGGGAGTACTATCTTTGGACAAGAGGAGTTGTAGCCATTGCTGATCTGCATTATATGTTCTAAGTGTCACTTTCTTATATTGCCTAAGTGCCCCAGAATATTTTATTGATATTTATGATGGTAATGAACTTGGTTGTTGGGAAAAGAACTTCGGTTAGCTATTTATGATGGTAATGAACTTGGTTGTTGGGAAAAGAACTTCGGTTAGCTATTTTATTTCTACAGAGTACAGCCAAAACTTTAGTGACCTGTAAAAAAAGGTCAATCTGCATGCCCTTGGATGCTGCATAGCTTCTTTCAAACTTGATGGATATGTTTTATAGTTAAATAGCAATCCATTTTATTTTGCGGGGAAAGATAGTACTTAACATGGAACAACATATGTTGTTTATGCAGACACTTTGAGTGCAATGCTTCAAACTCACTGGGACAAGCCTCGTGTCTACATAGGCTGTATGAAATCTGGAGAGGTCTTTTCTGAAGGGTGAGTGGTTTGAACCAAAAGAAAAATGGAATTTGGTACCACGTTTTCCTTTTGCGTCTTTTTCTTTGTTAGAAATGTTTCTAACAGTGTCCTTAAAACAGGACCCATAAGTGGTATGAACCAGACTGGTGGAAATTCGGTGATGGGAAATCGTAAGTAACTTGAATTAGTATTGTGGACTCTCCCATTTAGGCTTTTATTGTTAATACATCGAATGTTCAAGAAAAGTACTGTGAGGCTCACTCATTTCAATGCCTCAACTAATAGATACTTCCGACATGCTTCTGGTGAAATGTTTGTCATATCAAGGGCCATAGCTCAGTTCATTTCTATAAACAGGTACACAACCTACTTTGTACACTAATATAAGAATATGATCTAAGAGTAGAATTGAAGAGACTTTTTCATAAGTATTCATCTAGTGATGCATCTTTGGTGTCACCCTTTGATGATAGGTCTGTTCTCCGGACATATGCGCATGATGATGTTAGTGTAGGATCATGGATGATTGGCCTAGCTGTAAAGCATGTAAATGAAGCAAAGCTATGTTGTTCATCGTGGCCCTCAGGTTTTTTCTGTCTCCTTCACTCTATCTACTGGCTTTGTTATTGATTCTTTTTTTCTGTTCAATACTTGATATGTGGATGCTGTCTTGACAATCCATTTTTCTTGTCTAGATTGCATCGTGACAATAGCATCTTTTCCATTCAGGCTATTTGTTACTACTAGCTAGGAACTTGTCGATGTCTTGACTGGCCTGATCTATTGAAATCCTTCATTAGAAATATTTGCACATGCATTACATAAGCCCCTTGAAGTTCCATAGATGATAGACACTATGTTCAAGAAAATCTCCTGTAGTCGCAAGAATTGCAATTGGTAACATGGAATAGCAGCTGTCCTGAGAATACATGCCACTGCCAGCATATACCATATATACGCATACTCCACACAGGAGCAGAGCTAGAAAATGCTCTTTGGGGCGAGGGATCCTATGAGAAACAATCTAAAATTTCTGTAGTGGCCGTTGTAATACAAAAAACTACAGTATTTGTCGTAGGATGTCAACAAGATAACCCGTTGGCTGCTGCCTCCAGAAACCAGTCAGTAGTAATGGAGGAACATATCATTTTACCCCTAGTTGAGAATTACCATTTTTCACAACAAATATACATATACTGCTTACGTTCGGTTGATATATTCTGTAATTTTAGACCATAGCATGGGTTGTATTGGTCTCGGGCACACTATCTGCTGTCAGCCAGGGACTAGTTCTGCTATAGACAATGAATCTTGGGTCCCATTGTTTTGGCTTGGCATGCTGCACCTCTTTTGTTACATTTGGAAGTAGAGTGAATAAATGATAAAGCCAAAGGCAATTTAAACCGAAATACAGATGTAGCTTGTCATTATTTATGCAATTTTTCCTCTTTGTGTAATTATTTGTTGAATCATTATGTCATTTCACCAGCAACATCTGGATAATTAAAAAAAATGCTTGCTAATGATAAATTTGACTTTGCAGGAGCAATATGTTCAGCTCTTTGATAAGCAATGCTTCCCAGAGGAAGAGTTTTGTGGACAGTGTGTTAGGCTCAAGATTACACTGAATGATACATCCAAACTTAGAGAGAATGAGATCAAACAGGCACTGTATAGATTTTGTTTTCTTTTGCCATTCTTTTCTGTAGCATTTTTGAGTTAGCAGTGTCGGTTCATTCCGAATGCGATATCTTGGAAGTTTTGGACCGCACTGCTTATCATGAGTTGTAACTAAAATTCATCTCCACAGATTGTACTCTAGTTTGCTTGTCGGTTGTAGATCGATCTCCATCCTTACCATTCTTTGCTGACGGACAGATGCCGTATTTTTTTTTGAATTTGGACAGATGACGTTGGAGTGACAGAAATCAATAGGAATTCAGAAAGTTATGTTGTACATTGAGATTGCCTTTCGCTGATGGTTGTCATTTGGTACCAAAGACAAAAAAGTACTATTACTGTACGCTCAATATTATTTTCTTCTTTTCCAAGGTAAAGGAGGAAAAGGTATTCAAACATATTTTAGGTGGTCAGGGTTTGGCCCAGCGTTGTCTGAGAGGCTGACAGTTGCCATGACGTCTCGTACCACGATGGGTGTGAGCCACTTGGCCTCCTCTTGTGGTTTGTCGACCAAGAAAGAGAGCTTTTCTGGAGCGCAGGAGGCACGTCACGGGAGGACAAGGACACATGGCGCAAGTTTCTGGAGGAGCCGAACAACATCATACCGTGCAACAAAAACTTGGCATGTGGTTCTGGGATGGGATACGTACCTACGTACGCTGGTGGACATACTCCTGGATCGAACTGCTAAGATGCTGAGAGTTACACAATTTTTGCTACACCTTGCATTTTGCATTGAATATGGTGTTAATGCTCCCCAAGAAATATTCTTTCCTGAAATTTAATGGCAATCCCCAATTTATGGCAATAGATGACGTCGCAGTGCTGTGTTTCCAAAATTTTCCGGTAGTTTGTTTCTTGTAAGACACCACGTAGATATCCACGACGACATGTACTGTAGGTGGCGAGAGGAGAGACGCCGGCTGCAGTGTAGGAAAACCTAATTAGTCAGCCCACAAGGACTCCTCTGGAAAGACAACACCAACCCTTCTCCCCTTCCTCCTCTCTTTCAGGACCCTCCCCTCTCCTCTCCTTCCTTCAAGAGAGAGAGCCGGAGAGGTCACAGCCGCAACGCCCCGCGCCACCGCTAGTGCGCGCACCCTTCCACCATTGATCCGGCTGCGCTCGTAGGAGCTATGGCGGGCGGCCCTAGAGGCGGCTTCCCCGCCTGGATGACCGCCGCCGCCGCGCGCGTCGACCTCTCCGCCACGTCCGGCTCGCACCCGTCCCACCCCGGGACTTCGGCGGGGGACCAGGAGCTCCCTCTGTCCGAGCGCTGCGCCTCCGCCGCCACCGCCGCCTTCATCTCCGCTATCATCGTCAACCCCCTCGACGTCGCCAAGGTCTCGCTCACGTGGTTTCTCCGTTGGCCGGGCGAGCCTTCCTTCTCTGTGATTTGCGGTGGCTAATGGGTGGTGGTTTTCTGTGTCCTCTTGCAGACGAGGTTGCAGGCGCAGGCGGCGGGGGTGCCCTACTACCACACACCCCACATGGCTGCGCTCGGCCCCGATACGGTAACCAATCCCATCTCTTCTGACCTTGCTCTAGTGTTAGCTTCTGTTTTCGTCGACCCTAATGTCAAGCTCAATCGGTTCTGGAAGGAAGGGATTTTACTTTCTGTTTGTTATAAAAGCAGGAAACTCAAGTGCAAATAACAAACCTGAAAGAGAAGGGGTGATGCAATTGTCTGGGTTTTGTGCATTTAAGATTTGTAGATTAGTTTAGTGTGCGATCTCACTGTTGGATTTTATTTTTTTATTTTTTGTGGGGTGGGATTTGATGTTTTCTTAAATTTCATACTTGGCTACAACTGCTGGTAACATTGCTTGGATTGCGGATTAAGTATGCTGCTGAATATACTTTGCCAACCCAAACCATATGCATTTCAATCAGCCTTTGAAAATTCTATAACGTCTACTTGTTTGACAAGAAGTTGATGATAACTTCATTAGGGTCTTATGTGGTTGCACATTGTGGGACTTGGGGTGGGCGTGTAGGCAACGTTATTGGTTGGTTATGAACCGAGGCGGAGGAGAATACATACCATATCAGGATGTTAGAAGACAACTGGCTAAGCTGCACTACATAGGAGAAATTATGGTATTTTTGACACGTGATTTAGTCATCCTACTGATAAGCAACTCGGTTGGGATGTGTACAATATTCAAAATCATGGCCAATATGATTATCCTCGATAACAGTGTTGATCTCATCCTTTGGTAACATGTTGATTTCTCAATGTGATTGTTGCTGGCAGATTCAATTATTTTCTGATTATATATATTTTTTTTGTATTTTTAAATGTAGTGTAATGTTTGCTGAGAATGTAATGTGGAACAAGGTCACGCATCTTATTTTCGAATATGGAAAATGAAGATGATAATTCTCTTGAAACTGCAATCATATTCCAGAACCAAGTTATTCACGTTTACATTATAAGAATTTTTTATATATTAAATGCTTATTCATGTTAATAATCTGGATCATTAGTCAACCGGTTCTGTTGTTCTTTTGGATTAGCCATCAAATAAATAACATATTTATTTCTTGTTCATAACTAGAGGAATGCTTGCTTCCCAGATACTATCTGAGTTCAGATGCTCTCCATCATGCACACGTGGTGTCATTTTGGGAAGGAAACCTATTTGCCCCCCTGATTGCTTTGAGTACAGGGGAACACTTGACGTATTCTTGAAAGTTGTTAGACAGGTAACGCAGCACAAACAAATGTTTTTTGCTAGTTTCTTTTGGATAGACCCTAATATTTTTTGTCAACCGGTTGTTTCAGGAGGGATTTGGTAGATTATGGAGAGGTACAAATGCAGGCTTGGCATTAGCTATACCGTCCGTGAGTCTCTTACTCTCTTACAGTATATTATTTTGTGCTACTTGTTGTGTTACTTTGTGTTTTCGTCTGTCAAATATGTATAATTAGTTCCAACCTCTCAGGTATGTGTGTGTGGAGTAGGCAATACCCTGTGCTTCTCTCTGCCATTTTCCTGCTTTTCAAGATAAAATTTGGTGATTTTGCATATATATCTGCTGATACATGTATAACTCATCTTAATAGAAAAAACCGTACATGTTTTAACTGTTATTAATCTGCATATGTAAATAATAGTTTCTATGAGCAAATAACTCCCTTGTATGGCAGATATCACGAGTAAATAACTCTGTATTCTTTAGTAAACATTATCATCTGTCTTTTGGCCTCAAATATTCTTTCTGTTGAAGTAAGGCAGATATCATCTAGCCTGCAAATGTTTACTCTCACTTCCTCACATGTTCATGAATGTATAATGCACCCTAAAATAAATGATGTTCATTGATTATGCATTTGTCATAAACAGGTTGGAATATATTTGCCTTGCTATGATATATTCCGCAACAAGATTGAAGATTTTACAAGGAGCAATGCTCCTTGTTTGACACCATATGCCCCCCCACTAGTAGCAGGAGCTGCTGCACGTGCGTTAGCATGCATTACTTGTTCCCCAATCGAATTGACAAGGACACGGATGCAGGTAGATCTTTATTGGAACTTGGAAATATCTAGTTAGTATATTTTGTTTCATTTCGGAGAAATAATCTGGGGGATGATTTTGTTTGCACAATTTAGGGCATATGTAATACATTTTCTTCCCTATTTGTTGAAGGCATCAAATAGTCACTATAGTATCTGTTTTATGTTAACAGGCGTATAAGGAACTTCAGCCTGGAGTAAAGCCTCCTGGAATGTGGAAAACATTGCTAGGCGTTCTTTCACCACATGCAAGTTCAAGTCAGAATGGTATGTTGGTGTTATTTGTTAATGATCTGGTTCATATCAATATGTTCTTCATTGTCAAATTGTTATAATTTCCATCTCTTATTTCGTTCCAACAATCAAAATTTATTTTTAAGAAAAGAGTTGTTTTTGTTGATTAATTAATTAGTGCTGAAACAGTGCAAAACTATCGTGTTTTATGGACGGGTGTGGGTGCACAGCTTGCTCGGGATGTTCCTTTCTCTGCAATATGCTGGGTAACACTGGAGCAGGTGAGTCTGTGTTGCTGTCTATACATTAGATATGCTAAACCATTTCACAGTTACGTGGTACCCATCATAGCTTGTTACCGTTACCATGTAGATTCGAAAAAAGCTGCTTGGTCTTGTCGGAGAGGATGCTGATATATCTAGTGTGGTGGGAGCAAACTTCACTGCTGGCTTTATAGCAGGTAGTCTCGCAGCTGGTGTTACATGCCCTCTAGATGTTGCCAAGACAAGGAGACAGATAGAGGTTTGTGTATTTCGTATTTTCTGTTCTATTCTGAAAATAATCGAGATAACATTATTTTAGGTTTACTCCACAAGCCATATTTCCCACAAAGCACCATTTAATATTCATCTGCCACCAATTTCTATGTTACCTTCATTCATTGCTTTTCCTCTTCAAATTTTGCGTTTTCTTTTTCATTTCAGAAGGATGCTGAGAAGGCAGTGAAAATGACCACGAGGCAAACATTAGTTGATATATGGAGGTATGTCTTCCATATACTGTGAAGTTTTAGAGGCATTTCATTCCAAACAAGTAAAAAAAAAACTCTGCTTTGGTGGCTGAGAGCCTGAGACCCAATCTAGGAACGATCAATTGGGCTTATATAACTTGCTTTTGTGAACTGGAGCTATCATATAGAGTTAGGATGGATTGTAGAAATTGGACCAACCAAGAAGGAACGAAGGAAAATACCAATAGACTTCAGAGCAGTTTGAGAAAAAAAATTCAAACAGATGTGAACTGGAGGGAGCTTAAAGAGTTAAGGTGGATTGCAGAAATTGGACATACAAGGAACCATGTGGTGGGGGGGGGGGGGGGGGGGGGGGTATGAAGGAAATAACTGTAGAGCAGTGTGAAAAAAAATCATTCGAACGGATGAGTTGCACTCTCTCTAGTCTAATATGGATGTTTTAGCCCCATGCCACATAGAATTGCGGAGAAGTTAATACTATAGCTTTTGACATAGTTTTACCTAGTATTTCTAATTTTGTGTACTGTCAACACCACTGCTGATAAGCATTTAATAGTTGCATTTGGTGGAAATGTTGCCTTCAAACAACAAAATGATATCACAAACCAACCAACACTCTGAAATGACATCTGTTTTGGACTGTTGGGAATACTTGGGAATTTAATCCAGATTGCCAACAAATTTTGCTGAGAAGAAATGTTGAATATGAGATCCATGAGATGGATATATATTTAGTTGATAGTTATGATGGCAAGCAACGTAATTTTCTACTCCTTCCGTTTCTAAATATAAGATGGTTTAGCTTTTTTCCAGATTCTTACGTGTATATTCCTTCATTTCACTCCGCATCTAGTCTATATTGAAATGTCTAAAGCATTTTATAATTAGAAATGGAGGAAGTACCAAATGACTAATTCACAATCACTGCCACCTCTTGATTTGTGGAGGCTTCATGATCAGAGACCCGTAGCCTTGCAAAGGTTTTTTTGTAGCTGTTGCAGCCAACCCAAACAATATTATGTTAGCTGGTTTGTTCACGATCCAATTTACTAGTACAAATCATGTCTTGCTTATTCGTCATGTATCCCTAGAACCATTGAACAAAGATGAAGTGGGTGATTGCTCTTGAAATTTTGGTTGGTTTTCCTTTCCGAAGTCCGGTTCCAAGTGTTCTACGGGAGCCTTTTTTTTTGTGTTGCCTTTCGAAGGCATTAACTTGAGGTTTTGGCAGGGAAGTTTTGTTTATCCAAACTTTATATCTTAGTCAAGATCCATCGTTCACAGCGTAGTAGTTCGCTCACTGCTAATGTCACTAACTCTGATATAATTTTATCATGCTAGGTCTGGAGGTCGAAAAGGCTTGTTCACTGGTTTTGGTCCACGCGTCGCCCGTGCTGGCCCATCAGTTGGCATTGTTGTTTCCTTTTATGAGGTTGTCAAGTATGCTCTCCACAAAAGGCACATGTCATGACCACGATTTTGCTCCGAAGATGGAGTTTATCACCTTGCTTGTAGAAACAATAGATTCCCCAGATGCCAAGTTTCACTGGAGCTTTGGGCTCACAGGGTATGGTGCAACTTGGATCAAAGTGCTCAGCAATCAGCATTTTCTTTCCTGGACAAGGTCAGCTGTCGTCTGGTAATCTTGAAAGCCAATCTTGAAGGCTTTCAGTTCCGCGGCGGAAAAGCTCCAGTTTTGTCAGATGGGTATGGACCATAACCTAAGCTTAAGCTGAAACAGATTCGATTAACTTATATAGGAAGACCAATATAGTGGAAGATGTAGCACTGACTGTGATCAATAAAAATACCCTGCACTCACCCTCAACACCACAGAGGAATTTTGTTCTGCCTTCTCTTAAATAGTCATGGACTTAAAAATTCAATGCGCGGCTGCCTATGGTGCGTTCTGTGCTGGTGTTGGATTCCGTTGCGCTTGTGTGGATTGCTTTATGCTCTTTGCCTTGGATTGTTTTCTCCCGTGGCGTGTTGCTGTGTGCGTTGTTGTATGGTTGTCCAGTGGCTGGGTGACGTTTCCGGCCATTGTTTGTGTAGCCTGCTGTGCTTTTGTTGGGTTGGCTTCACCGCCCGTATTGGTTCTTGTTGAGCTTGAGTGGAGTTGAAATGAAACAACACGAAATACATTTTGCAATGGGTTTGGTGTGCCCTTTTCATCAGCTAGTGTGCCGGCGTGTTGCTCTCTGCCGCGGCGTGTGCCTGTTTCTGTTTGGTCGCATGTTGGTCGTTTGATGTTATCTCCCCGCTTCAAAACTTCTCTATAATAGACTGGTCAGAGGGCCAGTGGTTAGCTAGCCGGTACTGGCTGCCCAGCGACCCGGGTTCGAGTCTTGGCTCGGGCGTTGCTTGCAGCTCCTTTCTTCTATAAAAGTAAGCCCTGGGTGCTAGTGCCCTTGGGTCTCGTTTAAAAAAAAAAACTTCTCTATAGACTGTTCTTTTAACATACTTTGTCATTCTGGATTGAGCTCGAGGCAGGTTTGTTTCAACCAAGATGTTTCGCTTCGTTTCAAAAAAAGTCATTTGCTTCTAAATCGCTTGGGCCAGCTAGTGCCAGTTCTTTCGCTAAAAAAAGGTAGTGCCAGTTCTTTTGCTAAAAAAAGACAGTGCCAGTTCATCAATCATGGCAGGAAGAAAACCATAAAATGCTTAGAACGTGGAGTGGCGTTTTTGGCTCACTGGTGCATATGCATCCTTCATTAAAATGCATTTTAGACGTTTTCACGCATAGATCTTAACGTTCTATGTGTTCATAAATTCGTTTCACGAAAATCGACATTTTTTGGCTAAAATAAGCCTTTCATAAAACTTTTTTTATCTTTTTACACAAGACACAAAATATCTGTTTTCGATGAAACGACTTTGTGAACACATAGATGTAAAAATGTATCCGCGAAATTATATTTCAATCTTTTATGATATTTTAAAATATGTTTTTCAAATAGCATCCGGGTGCCAAGGATTTCAGTGTTACCTTAAGAACAACATGGAAAGTGGAGTTGTACCGTAATATCATCAACGCAGCCAAGACATCCACTTCTTTGGTTCAGCAAAACTCACGCATCAAATACAATTTTTAGGTGTTAGACCATCAGAGCGAGGGTGATATGTAGAGTTGTATCTCAACTTCAGTTTTAGTGCTTGAAAATCGCCTTCCACATATGGCAAGTGAATCTTTTTGTCTATTTCAAACAATAGCTTGAGGCGGACCATGCAGTTTTTGTATGTTATCCATAAAAATCTGAGCTACAGTTCGATAATTTGTAAAGCATTGGTTTACTCTCCCAAATTCACTTTTAGTTCTTAGAAAATTACCTTCCACGCGCTACTAGTGAAAAATGGTGTCTTTATCTGAAACAATAGCTAGAGAAGGATCATGTAGTTACACTTTTTTTTTTTGCGGGGAACACTATGTTATCCTTGAAAGCCCAAGCTACAGTGTGGATAAATATAGGTGCAACAGTGGACTAAAGTGTGCATATTTGACCGGTCCGTCCACTACCACCATTTTCATCTCTTCCCCAAACCTTCCCCCAAAATCCATGGATCCCTGTGGTTTCGGTAAACCTTCCCCAATATCCATGGATACGTTTTCCATGCCATGCTTGGAATGGGGAGGAGATCCAGTAATCCTGGATAGTGGCACTGTACGTTCATGCATGGATCTTTGGGAGACGAAACATTGAACAATAAACTCTTCCACTTCATTTTAAGACCAGGCCAATAGAAGGTCTTTTGACCTTTGGGATATGTTGCCCTCGTGCCGTGTGACCATCCAGAGCAGATGAATGCAAGGCACGACGTATTTCAGTAATCCACCATTATATTTCTTCTCCTCTTAATTGAATCGGAAGAACACCTGCCTAATTGCCTCAAAAAAATCTTGGCAATGAAACTCGATTGAACGGTTGGAACCACAAGTTGCCTCGTGAGTGTAAGGATATGCCCATAAGACATGAATACTTTCATACCAAATATACAATGGAAAACTTGGTAAACAAAAGGAGATAGCATGCGTGAGGGTAACAAATTTCTACGTTTCTCGCAATACATAGAAATCAAGACCACATCCAAAACGTGGGAAAACGGTGGTCTAATTGCCTAAAAAAATTTAGCTGGAGGGGTGTCATTGAGAAGTTGACTAACATAAGTTTCACTGTGTCATCACCCAAGTAACTATCAATAATTTTTGTGATTCGTGTTGGTTTGATCAGAGAAATAGACAACAACTTGCAAAATTTCATGAAAAAACCATCTGTAGCTTTGATTTCTTCGCCTTATTTGTACTCCACACTAAAATCAAATTCCAACAACTTCATCACGAGCTTGCATTGGATTCCCTTTGCAATCTTTTGTTCTCTTACGCGTTTAAGATAGTATTGGCAAGTCTTAGGGCACGTTTGGTAGGGTGCAGCCTTTTTTGTGCCATCTGGAACTAAGCTCCTAGGCCTTTCTTGGCAAAACCAGCCTCTGGGCCATATTATGCATGCCGTTTGGTCGCCTACATAACACTATTTTGCATCCCAAAAAGTAGAAGCGGTTGTTTGTTACATGGATTGCATCTTGTAATGCAACTATGCCTATTTTTCGTTGGTTGTAGAAGAACCACTATGGTAACCTCTTCTACGATCCTCATGGTGGTGAGGTTATGAACTAGTAGTTATTAAACAAACCACATTAACAGTACCATAACCTACATAGCATTAGTATCATAACTATCTTTGTTCACGACGAACATTAGTGCCATAACTAGGTTATTTCACGATAAACACTAAGGTCACAACACTACCCCTCCACGACAATCCTGCAGTATTGTGGGCGCTCGGGGCACTTCTTCACCACCTCACAACCAGAGCAGTCAAAGATGATCACTTTGTATTCTGTTGGAGTGAGCTTCTTGAACATGAGGAGGTACCCAATCTGCAAATATGAGCAGCGACAAATGGTGGCCATCCCTGATCGAGGACAACTTTTTCAGTGACATCAGCTAGATTGATTGCATGGAAGGAGCCCTAAGCCTGGTGCGATCAGCACCTTGCAGAAGTGGGTAAGTGACACCTCTTCTTCAAAATGGCCAACATTGGCCTTCCTTTTCTTGGATCCCTCTTCATCAACCTGCATAGCCTACAATCACACAACTTTGGTATAGCTGCTGGGGAAGGCCATAGAAAGAATAAAATGCCTTAAAACATGGGTATTAAAAGTAAATCACACAAAAGCACAATTAACTTGATAGATATCAGACTCTAGAAAAAGCACAAAAACAACATCGAAGCTTATTGTGTGCACGCTATAGTTGCCAGATAAATATCAGACTCCCAAAAAAGCACAAAAACAAGAAACCCATTTTTATGGCCTCTTAATCACCCTCAACAGAGAGATCCCCTGCTGGTTTACTCAACACATCCTTGACTAAATCTGGCATAACTGGAATAGCTTTCCCATTGAAAATAGTAGCCTCTACTTCTGGAACTTTATAGTCAGCTATAAATTGTGCAAAATCTCTTGGAACATAACATTGGACAAGATCAAGAAGATCCCTGAAACCAACTTACTTGATTAGATTTATTCATTGGGTATTATTGCATACAATTCTGACAACTTGATAAAAATAAGAAACAATACATCTGGTAAAGAATCATCGCTAAGTGCAAACACAAAAATATTATATCGACATATATGGTATGCACGCATATCTGAGCCCCCGTCTCAGAACTACAATTAACCAACATTCAAAAATTAGGAAAAAACTCTGAATATGACTATGAGCCAAACTCCCAAGCATGAAAGATGAATAGAAAACATTCAATACATAGCAAATTTTCTTTTGACGGTGCTGTTGTAAGATAATATGAGGTATTTCAACAAACTATAAATACATGAAATAGCTGACAAGGAAACATACAAGTAAACCGCAATCGGACCACTCACACCAAAAATTTCATCGCTTAAACTCAAAACCCTAACACTTGTGGAAAACCTAATTGCTGAATCAACAAACACATTGCATCATATAAAAAGGACCTAACACATTGCACCGTCCGAATATCCTACCATGAACCTATGCTGCAACTAGGGCCACCTCCCTCCCCGCGCAAAAACATTTCACTATGCAGAACATAACGCAAATACATATGAGAAGGAATTCCCCAACGCAAAATTGCTTCATATTTACAATTAAAAATGCAACAACAAAATTGAATATTGTCACATAAATTTTGCAACTAAAAAACAGTAGCAAACCCAAACAAAAAACGACAACAATATGATCAATTCACATACGAAACACATGCATGCAACTGTTTGATACGTCTCAAACGTATCTATAATTTTTGATATTCCATGCTTGTTTTATACCAAATGCTACATGTTTTATTTACACTTTATATCATTTTTATGTATTTTCTGGAACTAACATATTAACAAGATGCCACAGTACCAGTTCCTGTTTTTTGCTGTCTTTTTGTTCCAGAAATCCTAGTCGGGAAATATTCTCCAAAAGACCTTAAAATTTACGGGATTTATTTTTACGAAGGAACCAAGACACTGCCCGAAGGAGAGGTCGAGGGGACCCATCAGTGGAGCAGGCACCCCCACTGTGCGGCCAGGGGTGGGCCGCGCCCTCAGCCCGCCTGGGCCCCCTGGTGTTCCACCGACGCCGCCCTTTCGCCTATAAATTACTTCGTGCCCGAAAACCCTATGTACCCGATTAGAAATCCACGAAAAGTTCCATCGCCGCCGTCGTCGTCAGCCCTAGTTCGGGAGGGTTCTGAAGCTCTTCCCGGCACCCTGCCAAAGGGGAGATCATCACCGGAGGGCTCTACACCATCATGCTGCCTCCGGAGTGATGTGTGAGTAGTTCTCCACGGGACTACGGGTCCATAACAATAGCTAGATGGTACTCTCTCCACTTTGTGCTATCATGTTTATATCTTGTGAGCTGCCTAACATGATCAAGATCATCTGTATGTAATGCTACATGTTGTGTTTGCACGGATCCGATGAATTGTGAAGTTATGATCAAGTTTGTTCATCTATCTATCTACATGTGTTATTCTTGCATGCTCTCCGTTGTCAGTAGATGCTTTGGCCAAGTAGATGCTAGTGACTCCAAGAGAGGGTAGTTATGCTAGATAGTGGGTTCATGTCTCCAGTAGCCTGGGCTCGAGTGACGAAAATGACTAAGGCTGTGGATGTACTGTTGCCACTAGGGAGAAAACAACAATGCTTTGTCTACGTGTCATTTGCATTATTTACATTACACACTTTGCTTATTGCAGTTATCTGTTGCTTGCAACTTAATACTTGTGGGAGACACGGATGTTATCATGTAGGTGGATTATTAGTCATAGATGCAGCTAGCAAGCGGTCTATGTATCTTGTTGTAATGCACAATAAATCTCACAGTGAACTGTGGACCCCAGTCCCTTTAGTTTACACTAATACAAACATTGTTTCCACCATGTTCTACACTCATTTCCTCGTTGTGCATTTTTTGCATTTACTTTTATTCTCCACACCATACGTTTAACCCTTTGTATTCAGCAAGCCAGGGAGATTGACAAACTTCCTGTTACTTTGGGACAAAGTAATTTGATTGTGTGTGCGCATGTCCAAGTCAACTTGTTGGCGCCTCGTTGACACCGTGTTGCAGCTCTTCCAACTCCTACTGGTTCAATAACCTTGGTTTTGCAATCAAGAGAATTTTGCTACTGTGCTACTTCATACCTTCCTCTTGGGGTTTCCAACGGACGGTTGTAGCCGCATCAAGACACTTTTCTGGCGCCGTTGCCGAGGAGTTGGAAGCTAGAGCAAGGGAGTTTCACATCATCCTTCTCTTTGTTTTGTTTTGTTTTTGTCTTGCTTAGTTGAGTTTTGTTTTGTTTAGTCTTGTTTGCTTAAAAATTAAAAACTACAAAAAAAATTAAAATGTCAGCTCCTAGTTTTATTTTGGTTTATTTTATATTTATCTCCTGTTTAGTCACTATGGCTAGCTCTACTCCTTATATTATGTCATCTAAAGATGAGGTTCTCTCTTTTAAGCAAGGGAGTGAGGAAACTTTTAAAGATGCTTGGACTAGAATTTTGGAATCTTATGGAAGAACTGAACCTAGAATCACCTTGAGCCTGTTTCTTAGTAGCTTTTATTTTGGCCTCATTCTTTGTTATCTAAAGATATAAACGGTGAGACCCATTGGAGGCTCCTCAGCGATTTGGGCTTTCTGGCCGTCCGATCCTCCCGCTCCGTGCCTCCGCACCGTCCGATCGCTCCCGACTCCTGCAGTCGGAATGAATAGGGATTCACAAAGTCGCTAACCGTACCAACCTTATTGCACCCACTCTGGCTGAAATCCTACGTGGACCACCGTTGTAGCCCGAGGGCCCGCCCATCAGCCTCACGCTGTGCGTTTAATCGGTGTGGCGTACGGGTCAGGGCGGTGCAGATTCGCACTGCGTTCCTCCCATTGGTCGATTATGTTCGTTTACCGTACTGGGTTTTAGCGGTGCCCCTTTGGGATAGCTTTCTTCGTACGTGCTTCCTCCCTCCTCTCTCTCGCTGACGATGGCCCCCTTCCGTTCCGAGGCCCACAGGTCTGTTGCTCGGGACGTTGCGTCGCCGATCTTTCCCTTCCATGTGTCGCCGCTGTGTATTTTCTACAGTATGTCGGGGCACGCTGGGTATTTTGCGTACGTTGCACTGTTCGTGATGTCAGGGAGAAATCGTGCCCGATTTCTCCGTCCGAGGTGGCCTCCCTCCATTCATCGGCGGGTACGTTGCACTGTGTTGGTTTCAGAAGGCCCGATTTCGCGTGACGCTGGCGGCTCACCATTGGTTCCGAGTGGTTACCGACCTAAATACAGTATTTCAGGGAACGGGGTATATAGGCTCCGTTCTGGATTGGATGGTTACTGCAGCTCTCATTTCCCCACTTTTCTTCTTCTCGTTGTTCTTGCTCCGCCGTGCTTTTCTTGATCTCTGCCGTGTTTCCGTGGAATCCGTTTGCTGTTCTTCTGGTCATGTTTGTTCCCGTTGAGGTCAGGTTGGGTTTTCTTACCGTCGTTTACTCTCTGCTTTTGGTCGTTTTTTGTCCATGTTGACCGTGTGCTGGATCCGTATTCGTTTGTTGTTTCTTGGTTATGCGGTTTTTTCTTCTCTGTTCTATCGGTTTCTAACATCTCTTTTTTGTTTGTTCCTCTGTTTTTTTGCAGGTCGCCGGCTAACTGGTTTCCCGTTCATCTGTTTAAGGTCAGTTTTGTTGAGATCCTTCTGTTTACTTATTTTGTTCGGTTTGCACGGTTTGTTTTCTTATTGATTTGCGTATTTTCGGGTTTCCTTTTGTTTGGGGAGGTGTTTTTTGGTTTTAGTATTTCTGGGTTTCCTTTTGTATGGGGCGTGTCGTGTCTCGGGTGACGGACACCGGGAGTAGATGGTACCCCCTTTTTAGGTTCGATACGGGGCGCGAAGGAGGCTGGAAGACGCCTTACCCGGGAGCAAGGTCGCCAAGTTCTTCGTCGGTGGAGAGGGCAAGCAACACAGAAAGACACACGGAGTTACCCAGGTTCAGGCCGCCCGGAGGCTAAAAGCCCTACTCCTGCATGTCTGGATTGAGAGGTTCATCATGGTGTGGTGTACAAGGGTGTTCTGGGGTGAACCCGGCAGAGTTTCGGCCGGAAGTAGACGAAGAGCAGATCCTGCCCTGGGAGATCACCTCTCTCTCTGTACCCTCCGAACCCTAGTCTAGTCTTGCCCGAGCTCTAGCTTGCTTTTTTCTCTCCTCCCCTCCTCGGTGCCATGGTCCTCCTTTTATAGGCTAAGGGGATCCGACATGGGCACGCGAGAGGCGTGAAGGGTCTTGGCGGGAAAACCCCTCGGCGGTCCTTGGAGGAGACGTGGCGCCCTCTCCTCCAAGCATTCTCTGGAGGGCGGCGTGGTCGTCCGCCCTTGGAAAAGGTGGGACGGACAAAGCCTGTCCGCCCCACCAACTACGCTCGTGGCAACGTCACCAGGGCGCGGCCTTCAGCTTGGCGCCCAAGTCTTCCACCAGCTTCCGGCGAGCTGGCGATCTTATCCTCTCGGTGGTACGGATGGAGGACCCGGGGGTGCGCCTGACCTCCTGCCGGGTGCACGGACCCGCGGGTATCCCGCCTTGTTCTCCGGGCGAGGGGGTGACCCCGGAAGGTCGCCTGGTCCTTAGCCGCAGAGCCTTGCTGTCGAACTTGTCGGGTTTCCTTGGGGCAGATGGGCTAACCCATCTGCTGTACTTGACTCCTTGCCTTGTCCATCTTCTTGGTGGGCCCCGATGGAGGACCCACTTTGGCAGCATCAGGGGAACCCCATGTTCCACTGCTGCGACAGTAGCCCCCGGGCATGGTCCCGGCGGCTCTTGCTTCAGCTGCTGCTGGGGCTATGGCCAAAGAGTTGGCCAAAGTGGGTACCCGGCGCCTTGCCTGCTTTGCCGAGGCTCGCCAGGGCGAAGTAGAGACGAGCCCCGAGCTTCTCTTGGACTTGGTCGCGGCGAACGTTGCGGTTCGCACGGACGGCCAACATCTATCTTGAATCCAACGGGAGGGAGCGCTTGAAGCGGAATGTCCCCTCGATCCCCGCGTCAGTCGGAGTAATGGGGCTGCGACGTGACGCGTGGGATGCCTTATGAGTCACGCCTCGCAGTACTGTGGCCGTTGCTCCCCAAATCTTCCGAAATCCCCAAATCGCCGCCTCCAGAACTCGACTCTTCTTCTTCGCCGAGCACCGCCCTCCTCCTCCGGCCGCCCGGACCTCACTTTGGAAAGCCCAATCCTCTGCCGCTCATGGCGCCTAGGCGCGAGAGGGGAGGGGTGCGGAAGGTGAAGCAATCCGTAGCAGAGAAAGCGGCGATTGAAGCCTCTCGCGCCGCCGCCGTACTACCCCCGAAGAGGGTGATGCAGGCTGTGTTTTCTCCAAGCGCGTATGCTGATGATAAGAAGGCGGATCCTGCTCGCCGCGCAGTAGCCTTGGAATTTCGTGGCGGTGAAGAAGTGGGAATCCGTCCCGGAGAAGGTCTTCAGGGAGAAAATGACGTGGTCACCTTCCACAACTTTTCGGTGATGGGACTATTGCCCCCCTTTTCATCGTTTTTCCTCGCCATCCTGGAAGCGTTCGGACTGCATATGCTTCATTTGCATCCGAATGCGGTGTTGATTCTGGCCTCCTTTGCCTTTGTGTGCAAGGCATTCATTGGGGTAATGCCCTCGGTGGCCTTGTTTCGTCACTTCTTTGTTCCCCACCTGGGAAGGTCGAAGTGGATAGCCGGCGGGGTTACCTTTCGCCTCAGGAAGTCGTCGGTGCACCAATACCCAGCTATGAAGCTTAACCCAGACTGGGGAGAGTGGAGGCACAACTGGTACTTCATTTCAGTGGGAGGCTTCAATCCCCACCTCCTGACGCCAACCTTCCCTGCCGAGCGTCTGGCCAACTCCAAAGATAGAAGCTACCAAGGTCGGCTCTTGCCCCAATCATTGAAAGACTAACCGAGCTCCGCAACCAAAGGCTAACATGCTCCGCCATTGTGGGTGACTTCATCCGAAGAGGAATCGCCCCGCTGCAGCACAGGTCACGACCGCTGTGGAAGGTTCAGCCGAGGATTGGATTCCTCTTACAGTGGAGAGAATGGTCAAACAAGATGCTCTTTCTGCTCCCGGGTGTTCCTTTTCATCTTCCGCCAGGAGTGCTTCCCCTCTTTGAAGGCTCAGGTGCTGCGGTTGCCCGGACCCTCATGCCGGAATGCAACGCATTTGGGATTGCTGGCACCGAATTCCTGGATCCCCTTCCGGTTCCAGCGCAGAAAGTCGCACTGGGTCAAGGGTCTTCTATAGCTGCTGACTTGCTCGGCGGGGACGTTTCCCTGGAAGGTCCTGATCTGTTCGACAATGAAGCTGAGGAAGAACTTGCCCCGAACGAGCCTGCCGGGTGCGCGGACCTTGCTCTCCCCGAGAGGCGAGGGAGGTTCAGACGAGGGTCGAGGGTGCAGCGGTGGAACTGCTCCCGGAGCAGTCAGCGCACCCAACCCCACTTGACGAGCCAGTGTCGGAAGGTGACTCCGAAGCTCTCCCTCCTCCGCTCCTAGCTGATGATGGCGCCGAGGAGAGCCTGTCGTTGCCGATCCCTTCCGATGCTTTGGAGGAAAGGAGCTGGAGCGTCCCCGGAGCCAAGCGGACTCGAGAGTAAGTTAGAGTCCTTCTGACCCGAGCGATGAATCTTTGCCTGACACTTTAATGACGTGATGCCTTGTTTTCCTCGTAGATCCCCGGAACTCGGAAGTTCCAGGAAATGCCGCCGGGTGGAAGATGACGTTGAAGCTGGAGAGACCGCAGAGAGCTCTGCCATGATCGTGGAGGAGCCCCCGGCTCCTGTCGAAGCTCCGTCTTTGCAGCGTGACATCCAGGAAACGGGGGAGACGGCGGTGTGGACCCCCTTCCCCGAATTCGGGAGGCGACCTCCCCGGCAGGACCGCCAGCGAGCTCCTCGTTGCTTTCGGGTATGTCCTCCCGAAGTTCTGGACATTGTCCTTTCGCGGCCGTGGCACGGCCCTTGAAGACTTACTTGCCGCTTGTTGGCGCAGATCCTGAGGTGGCGGGTTCTCCCGGGAGCAGGCTCGACGTGGAGCCCCCGGAATCCCGTCAAGAACGCAGGATTGAGACCGGTCAATCCTCGCGTGGAACCATCGTGACGAAGCCCGCGGATACTTCTCTCCCCCCAAGGGGAGGTACATGGGAAGCCGGCTTCTCGAGGGCGTTCCCCAGCGTTGGGGAGTTCCTCGCCTTTGCTCGCGCCGAGATTGAGAAGCGAATGGAAGCTGTTCCTGGTGACGGGGAAGATTCGCATGCTCGAGAGGTGAGGCTAGCTGCAGATGAGGAGATGCTCCATGCCCGCGAGCTTAGAATAGCTCACGAAGAGTGGGAGCTACAGCAGCGTCTTGGCGACTTCGAGGAGCAGGAACAGGCCCATTTCGAAGCCTTGGAACAGTTACAACTGAGAGCCTTCCAAGACGAGGTCCGTCTGGAACAAGGGATGGAGAACGCGGCAGGGTGGACCCGATAGGAATTTGAGCTGGAAAACGCGGAGGCCTTGCGAGCCAAGGACAAGATTATCGTTTCCCAAGACAGGCGTCTCAGGAGGCTGGCTGGAGATCTTGAGTACGAGCGAAAGCGTCTTCGGCACGCAAAACAGGAATCCCAGAGAATCCGTGACGAGAGGGATGATCTAAGGCGGCAGGTAAAATCCAGCGCCCACACCATTGCTGTGCAGCGGGAGGCCTTTGCTTGCGCTGGGGAGGACCAAGAAAAGGCGCTTGCTGGTCGTGCAGAGCTGGTGACATGGGGATAAAACCCGGGTACCCAAAGGCCCACAGAAGATCCCGAGTGAAACGCAAATTCAGGTGCCCGGCCGCCTCCAGCTGTCCGGCTAAGCCGAGCCCATCTGCCCCGAGCGCAGCCGGACTCCGCCTAGCCAGTCGAGGCACAGCCGGGCGGCGCGGGCAAGCGGAACTACAGACTCGTCATCAGCACAGTTCCGGTGACAAACAGATAACGACAAGTATCGCCCGCCTTATGCGACCAAGGTCAACGGTGGCAGCCGGATTCGGTTGCTCACCAGCCGGATGACCGGCTGCCGCGCTCCCACGACGAGCGGAAGACAAGGGCCCGTGTTGGGCGGATGCCGGGGCCCTGCCCGGTATGCCCTCCACGTCGCCCAGGCGTGGGCTAAAGCGAGGCCTAGCCCTACGTCTCCCACAGTGCCCAGCAGCCTCGACAGGCGGGAGACACGGCACTAGTAGGGAAACCCTATATAGATAGGTGGACACTCTGTGGCGCACCCTTAATTGGTGCGCCACAGAAATATTTCTGTGGCGCATGGGAGGAGGTGCGCCACAGAAATATTGGCCTTTCTGTGGCGCATCTGGTGGCCATGCGCCACAGAAAGTTTATTTTCTGTGGCGCATGGACACCCATGCGCCACAGAAAGTCAGACTTCTGTGGCGCATGTGTGTCCATGCGCCACAGAAATCCTGTGGGTCCCACGTGCAATCATTGGGCCTAGGTCCATCTGGGCAATTTCTGTGGCGCACCGCTGCTGGTGCGCCACAGAAAGTTCACATTCTGTGGCGCACCAGCTCATGCGCCACAGAATGTTAGCTTTCTGTGGCGCACCAGACACGGTGCGCCACAGAAAGGTGACATTCTGTGGCGCACCGAGCTGCGTGCGCCACAGAATGTTGGCCCAGATCCACAAAAAGGTGGCAACACCCACTTTCCCCATGTGACCTTCTTCATTCTCCCCCCATGCATCTAGCTCGAGCTCCTCCTCTCTCCCATGGCATTTTGACCATCCTATTATCCATTATTTGTTGTTAAACCTACTTTGTTTGACATAGAATTGGTGAGGGCTTGGGGAAAGCCTCCATATATATTCTCCTCCTCTCTTTTTGTCCACTATTTTCCCTCCATCACCACACACTCTCTCTCATCGATCACGGTCACGTCTCGGAACGGATCTAGATCTACTAGGTGGGTATTGTTGGATGGGTGTTTGTTAAAGGCATGAGAAACTTGTCGGCGGGCGATTGTGTGTGTGGTTTGCATGAAGCAAACTATTTGTTGAACGGATCTATGCATGAAACTTGTGTGTGTGGTTTGCATGAATCTTTGCATGTTGTTGCTTGCGCCGGCGTGGTGCATGGATGTTTGCCGAAATGTTGATTCATTTCCATTTCGGTAAATTTTTGCACCACATATGTCCTACTTTTAGGGGAAGTCATGCCGAATTTTTTCGTCGAACATTTCCGACTTTCCGACTTCCCGCATGAGAAGCTTGTATGTGTGTGTGTGCATGTTGCGGTTAATTAATTCTAATTAATAACACATACTCTATATGTATACCGCGTAGGCGACCATGGTCATCAAGATGAGCTCCAGTCGAATCAACAACTACAAGGAAGAAGCGAAGGCGGAAATGAGTCGGTGCAACGGGCGCCAGATACGATGTCCGTGTCGAAGTTGCAAACTTGTGAGATGGATCGACCCTGATTCCGGACAATTGGAGGAACACCTGCTCAGGCGCGGTTTCATGCAAGGCTTCAACCAAGCGCCGACAGCAAATGTTGCGCCTGAAGACGAGGGCGGGCAAGATGATCGTGACGAAGGAGATGCCGACGGACATGGTCACGATGAAGGAGTAGATGGTGGTGGAGAAGACGCGAACACGCCGCAGAGCTCGCTAATGTCGGCCTTGATGGAGTCTCATGTTCAAGAACTGCTCCTCAAGGAGGCGAGCACCGTTAGAGAGAAAGCCAAGCTGGCGCAAATGGAGATAGACGGGAGGACTCCGTTGTATCCTGGGTGCCGGCCACAGGATACGCGCTTGCAAGTAACGCTTGATGCTCTGGAGATGAAGTCGGGAAACAAATGGACCGACGCGAGCTTCAACAAGAGCATGCAATTCTTCCACGAGCGTCTTCCCGAGGGGAACACATTGCCAACAAGTATCGAGGAGGCCAAGAAAGTCGTGTGCCCTCTTGACCTACCGCACGTTAAATACCACGCCTGCATCAATGATTGCACAATTTATCGGGGCGAGTACGAGGACAGAACCACATGTCCGGTGTGCGGCCAAGGACGGTACAAGAGCCGTGGGAAGAAAGTTCCTCGAAAAGTGGTATGGTACTTTCCTATCACTCCCCGTCTGCAGCGGTACTTCGTGGACCCTAAGGAAGCAAAGCTCATGCAATGGCACGCGGAAAGGGAGAAGCCCGAAGAAGATCCGGAGAAGGGCAGGATCCTTACACACCCTTCAGACGCTAGCCAGTGGCAAGAGTTGGACGCCGTCGGAAATTTCGGAGGCGACGCAAGGAACGTCAGGCTCGGTATGAGCACCGATGGACTCAATCCGTTCGGCAACCAGAGTAGCACGCATAGCACCTGGCCCGTGTTTGTATGGCCTTACAACCTTCCCCCGTGGTTGTGCACGAAGCAAAGGTACATACACATGAGTATTCTCATTCAGGGGCCGAAACAAGCAGGTGTCCACATACATCTGTATCTCGCGCTGTTGAAAGAGGAGTTAGCCACGTTGTGGGAGACGCCAGCCCGTACGTGGGATGCCTACACTGGAGATTATTTCGACATGAGAGCCGCGTTGCTCACGACGGTGCAGGACTATCCTGGTTGCTCATATGTATCGGCCCAGGTAGGCCACGGATTCTGCGCATGTGTCAGGTGCATGGATAAGACCCCGCATCTCCAGCTACCAAGGAATCCCGGGTCTTCGAAAACCGTGTACCCAGGGGCTCGAAGGTGGCTTCGCATGGATCACCCGTGGAGAAAACGCGGTGACCTGTTCAATGGTAAGGACGAGATCGAAGAAGCCCCGAGCCCGAGGAGCGGCACAGAAATCGACGAGCTGTTGAAAAATTGGGAGGAGTGCCCCGCGCCGGGAAAGAAACGACCGAAGGTAGATCCGCTGCTGGGTGTATGGAAAGCGAGGTCTGTTTTCCACGACTTGGAGTACTGGAAGGTCCTCAAGACGCCACATAGCCTCGATATGATGCACATTACGAAGAATGTCACCGAGGCTCTGCTTGGCACTCTTTCCAACATGCCGGAAAAGTCCAAGGATGGGACGAAAGCAAGATACGATCTGAAATGGCTTGGTGTCAGGAAAGATCTTCAGATCCCGATAGTGATGACGATGATGATGATGATGATGATGATGATGATCAGACGGAAGGGACTCAAGGTCGCCGCAAAAGGGTAAAGAAGAACACCGTGGTGCTTCCCGCTACGTGCTTCACTATGAGTCCGGAGGAGCTCGAGCAATTCTACAGGTGTCTCCTAGGAGTCAAATTTCCTCATGGTTACGCGGGGCTGATAAGCAGATATCTGGACGGAACGAAGAAGAGGTTTAGCGGGATGAAGTCTCACGACTGTCACGTGCTGTTGACGCAGATACTTCCCGTTGCGATTCGAGGGATAATGGACGAGCACGTCCGTGATACGCTGCTTGCCCTTTGCAATTTTTTCGACGTCATCAACAGGAAGTCGATCGGCGTGAAGCAGCTCGACAGGCTACAGGAAGAGATCGTGCTGATACTATGCGAGCTCGAGATTTACTTCCCGCCAGCATTCTTTGATATCTGCGTGCATCTCCTTCTCCATGTCGTTGATGACATCAGGCAGCTCGGGCCAACGTTCATGCACTACATGATGCCGTTCGAAAGGATGAACGGTGTCATGAAAGGATACGTTCGCAACAGGGCCCGTCCAGACGCAAGCATGGCCAAGGGCTTTCTAACCTACGAGTGCATCTCCTTCTGCCAGAATTATCTAAGCACCGAGAACCAGCATGTTGGTCTGCCCAGGAGGAAACACTTCGGCAGGCTCCAGGGATATGGTCACCGAGACGGCACCAGCTCAATCTTTGTCAGCATGCAGGGTCGAAAGGACGACTTCGACAGGGCTCACCGGGTCGCGCTACAACACTTACAATTGATCGAAACTTGGGTGGAAGAGCACAAATGCTTACTCGAGCAACATTACATCAACCTGGGCCGGCCGAGGAAGAAGGGAGACGTAACCAGAGCGCACAACTCTAGCTTCACGCGTTGGTTCAAGCAAAAGCAACTGGAGCTAGCAAAGAGCAAAACGCCATCTACGGAAGATGAAAGACTCATATTCTCCTTATCACGGGGTCCCTCGCACAACGTAAAGACCTATCAGGCGTACGACATCAACGGCTACAGATTCTACACCGAGGAAAAGGACAAGAATAGCGAATATCAAAACTCAGGAGTAACTATGCTATCCTACGGCGATGACGAGGCTACTGTCAAGCAAAGATACTTCGGAAGGATTGAGGAGATATGGGACCTCAACTACTGTGGAGAGTCGGTGCCAATGTTCCGTGTAAGATGGGCCAAGGACGTCGTCAAAGAAGGCCGGTATTTCACCACCATGGTAATACCCGATGCCAAATCGAAGAACGCCTCCGCGAAAAATGAGCCATGGGTACTCGCTAGCCAAGTTGAGCAATGCTTCTTCATTACCGACCCGTCAAAGCCTAGCCGTGTTGTCGTGAGGAGGGGCAAGAGGAGCATCATCGGAATGGAAGGAGGCGCCACCGAGCAAGACTTGGACAACGAGCCAAAGATCGAGGAGGAATTCGACAAGTTCTTCGACATGCCTACTACTAGTACACAAAGAAGGAAGACCTCCCTACCTACTAAAGGTTGTCCGTTCACGCGAAGAAATCTCAAGGTCGCCGGCCTAAAGTTTTCAACCGTGAAGAAGGGAAAGAAGAGAAGCTAACTCGCGGAACCGAGACGAAGAAGAGACTTTTTTGATGTATGAGACATTTGGTGTGAGACAATGCAAGAGTTATGTATTCAATGAACTAAATATGTATGAGACATTGTGTGTATTAAATGAATTGAATATGTGTGAGACATTGTGTGAATTTTGTAACCAAATTTAACCAAAAATATTTTAAGAAAAAAAAATGGGACAGCCAGGATTCGAACGTGGCTGGCCAGAGTTTCTGGTTCAGTGTCGAACCACTGGAATATGCTGGTGTTTTTGTACCATAACAGTATCAGTTCATTTTGAACTAAATCTGGCGTTACAATTCTGTGGCGCACCGCGTTAAGGGTGCGCCACAGAATCTCAGAATTCTGTGGCGCACCGCGGAGAGGGTGCGCCACAGAATCTCATAATTCTGTGGCGCACCGCTTAAAGGGTGTGCCACAGAAATCCTTCGCACCCAATTACATGTGGGCCACCCCGCGCTGCCTCTCTTCCATCCGAAATTTCGCTAAGTGTCACAAAACCGCGCGCGCTTCCTCGACGTTCTCTCTCGCGCGCTCGACGACCACCACCGCGTCCTCGCCGCCGGCAGCTCCCGCGCGCGCGCTCGACGAGCACCGCGTCCTCGCCGCCACTCCACCGCGCTTGACCCGCCCCGCCACCGACGGCCAGGAGCACCTCCACCGCCACCCCCGCAACGCCCCTGCCCTAACCGCACGCTCGGCCCCCGCGTGGCGCCGCCGACGAAGACCTCCCGCCCTCGCACCTCCCTTCCCTCCGCACCGGCGACGACCTCTACACCGTGCTCGACGACCTCCCTCCCTTCCCTCCCCAGGTGCTTCCCCTTTCCCCCTCCTCCCTCCCCTACCGAACTGCTGCACCCAAGGTGTTTGTAGAAATTCCCCTCTCATTCATCGAGCATTGGTAACCTATGGTGGTTTTGTGCTTCTGATGTGTGTATTGTTAGTGTTAATCTTGTTGTATAGGCTTAGTCTCATGTGTGATGTGTGTGCTCGCGTGAAGTAAAAAACTGATGACAATTTCATGTGTGTTCTTGTGTGCCGTGTGTGTTCTTGTGTGTTGTGTGTGCTGTCCACTCAAGGTTCACTGATGAAGTAAAAAACTAGTTGGAACTAGGAGCAACTAGGAGCATGCTCTAGTAGATAGTATTCACATTTATCATGTGTGCTCCATATGTGTTTATTATGCAAATTTACTTATAGTTGCAATTTTATTTCGGTGGAATATAGAAATTTTCATGCATGGCATGTGTGGTGTGGGGTTTTTATCAACAAATATGTCCAGGATGTGGGGTCAAGCATTTACATGTCAAGTACATAATTAATGATATGAAAATTGTGACATTGGAATGCTCCAAGTTTGATACACTCCAAGAGTAAATAGTTTAGGAGTGATTAGTTGTTTGCTTGCTGCCAACAATTGTGGAAATGCAGATACAAAATATCAAGATTAGACCCAACAATTTTTAGTAGTTTGCTTGCTGCCCAATGATTTCTTTTGCTGCTAGGTTAGTTGCTGCCCACTTTGTGTTAGTTGCTGCTAAGTATTTGTGTTGCTGCCCACTTTGTTTTAGTTGCTGCTAAGTTTTTTGATTATTTCACTAATGGTCACTGGTTTGATTAGCTCCCAAAACCATCATGGATAATTGACCAAACTATTTCAAATCCTTTCAAACTTGATTTGATAAGGAAGATGAGATGGAGTAGATGAGATCTATAAAGGTGCATTTCCCAAATTTTCAAGATTTAATCAAATGGGAAAGGCCTAGAAATGCTATGTGTTAACATGAGTGAAGATAGGTTTTATTTGAAGAAAGGCCTAGAAATGTTTCCTGTTTTTGATTTCTGTTGTTGATTGCTAGTAACCTTGCTGATAATTGCTTTTAGTGCTGGTTGTAGTTAGTTGAGACGAAAAAATGTTAGTGCATGCAGTACCAAATTTGCTAAGTGTTAGTTGTTGTTAGGTTAGTTGTTGTTAGGTTAGTTGCTTGCTGTAAATACTTGCTGCAAATATACTTGCTGCAAACACACTAGTTGGTTCTAGTGGTGTTAGGAAAACTTTGGAGACCAATTTTTTTTGAAAATTTTGCTAAGTTAAATTTTGTCACTGTTTTAACATGCCTACAAGAATGCCTTCAATTAAGGTTTTAGATGTATTCAAAAAAATATTTCTAGGATGTGGATGTGGATGTGGTGATGTATGTGCATGAGGATATGTGTCCACGACCATCGTGTCGTGGTTGTTTGTGCTCCGACCATCGTGTCGTGGAGATGCCGGCCGGAGATGCCGGCCCGCTGAGATGTGGATATTATTTGTGAAATGTTTGCAGGTACCCCATGAGGCCCTTGAGATTGCCGGAACGTCGATTAACTTCCGTTCCGGCAAATTCGGGTACTCCATATGTCCTATTTTTAGCAAAGGTCATGCCAAAAATTTTCGTGAAATTTAGCATGACTTTGCTAAAAATAGGACATATGGGGTATTGCGGCTAATGCATGGGCCGGGGTATCTTAGTACTAAATTAAGTGATGCTTTTGTTATATTTGTTGTACTAACTTTTTTCCTCTTTTTCAATGCAGTGCAAACATGTCATCCGAGGCCGGCCCTTCTAAGCACATGAGCGTCGAAGAACAAGCTAGAAAAAAGAACAAGTCGTTCTGGGAAGTGAACCCGGAGATGGAGGATGCGGAGGCCGCCGAACTGGCTCGTGACGGCGATGGTGACTTTCTGTTAGAGATGGAGGATGCGGAGGACACCGACGGAGATGGGGACGCAACCACCACCACCGAGGGCGGCGACCACACGGATGTCGGGGGTGGCGACCACACGGATGGCGGTGGTGGTAGTAACCCGACCGCTAAGAGGCATAAGAAGCCGAGGAAGGACCGGACACCGCAAGCGGTGGCCCCCATCACAGACACGTTCACTAAGGTCTCCTTAAGTGGCCAACCACAGGAGCCTAGGAACACCGCAAGCGGGTACAGCATGCAACTAGGGTGCATCCTCCGGGAAACCGTGCCGATCACCACGTATGACCTCAGGAGCAAGGAGAATGAGGCTTTGCGCACAGACCTCCTCAAGAAGCTTCACCAACGATACAATTTCCCGGATGATGGAAACAAAAAGGTGGACAACTACGCCATCACGAAGATGAGCACCGCCTTGACCAGCTGGAGAGGCCGGGTGAAGGCGAAGATTGACAAGGGTCTTAGCTGGGCGGAGATCAGTGCCAAAGAGCCGTACATCGACATAGAAGAGTTCGAGGCATTCAAGTTGTCCTTGGAATCTCCGGAGGCTAAAAATGGACCGAGTGGGGGAAGAAGATGCGGGCACTGAACTTAGGTAACCACCGTTTGGGAAGCGGCGGTTACGCAGGAAAACAGCCCGTTTGGGACAAGGAGGATGCCGAGGTTGCGAGACTTGGGAAAGAGAACATGTGGCATAAAATCACGGACGAGCAAGTTAGGAACTTTGTTCGGTCCCGCTACTATCTGAAGCCGGGGACGGGGGAATTCGTTACCGACTATCAAGATGTGCTGGATTTCGAGAAAACGCTGGTAAGGAACTTAATTACCGCGGATATCTCAAAGTCCATTTGCGTTGATTTCTACATGGGTTCACGTTTATTTCCTTTGTCCGCAGGAGGCTGAGTTGAAGGCTGAGGCCGGCCCGTGGGACACGACTTTCAACCGGGCGATGAACGTTTTCAAGGGGAGGGACAAGTCAAAGCCGCCGACGTCAGCTGGCCGTGTGACCGGCTTTGGTACGAGCATGAAGTTCATCGAGTACTACAGCACGGACCCGAGAAGAAAAAGGAGAGGAGGAAGCCGGCTAAAGATAAAGCCGAGGTTCTCGAGCTAAGGAAGAAGCTGGAGACACCAGAGAAAGAAAAGGTGGACTCCAGCATGGTGGACAAGCTAGTGGCCGAGAAGGTGGACGAGCAGCTCCGGAGTTTCTTACCCCCTGGCTTGATGGAGGGGTTAGCTGCTTGGAATGCGGCAGGTCGACAGGGGCCGATACACGTGCCCAGCTACGCCGGCAGCACCTCCAGCAATAACGTGTCGCCAGTCCTGGTGACCCCAACGGTGCCCCCTGTCGTGGATCAACATACACCAAGGCCGGAGAATAATGATAATGCGCACGAGCGGCCGGAGAATGATAGGCCGGCCGCCGGCATCGGCGCCCTTGTCTCGACATTAGCCGAGCTCGACGCCATCACCAAGGTAACTAATTAGTTAGTCCGCGACATCTTCTATGACTATATATGCCTTTGATGACTGCCATATCTCATGCATGCATGGTGCCCAACATGTGTTGACTCCCAGGACATGCCTTGCATACTCCTGCATAGGGTGGGGGCCGGCGGCGAGTTGAAGGAAGTCGCAACGGCCAAGATCATACAACCTTTGACCCGCGATATGCACAACACCCGAATGAGCGAGGCCGTGATGAAAGTCAATGTGAGCGAGGTACTGCCTGAGTTCCGTGACATCGACCCCCCCACGCAACCTCCGGGAGCCGAGAAACACATGAAGCTTGGCGAATGCGGGAAGTGGATGATGGAATGGCCGAAGACCCAGATTCGTCTTGGGGATGTTCTTCATGGGGTCAGGCGCACCGGCGGCGCCACCTCGAGGCCCCGGCCCCCGCCGAGGCGGCGACAAAAAGCTGTTGCGGATGAACCGGCGCCACAAGCAGCCGTCGCCACCACCCAGAACGAACCGCCGGTCGCCGCCACCACCGGCCGGAAGCTACCGCCGGTCGCCGCCACCACCGGCCGGAAGCTACCGCCGGTCGTCGCCGCCACCAACCGCCACAAACAGTTGTTGGGAACGTCTTCACCGCAACCGTCCAAGGTTAGTTCTGACTTTCCGAATTCCCCGACTTTCCGACTTTCCCGACTAACGGATGTGCTATTGTTTATGTTTAGGACAAAGCCGTTGCACCTCAACTTGGTGGCAACGACGACAATGAGGAGGAGGAGAATGATGTCAACGTCGATGACTACATCAACACTGGCGCCTGCATGGATGGTATGTACATGCCTCCTGTGGATGAAGAACCCTTCCGCGACCACCGCGGTCAACCTGCTCGTCCCACTTCATGCACACAACGCCTGGCCTTCACCGACACGCCTCCGGATGCCGAAGATCATCAAGCTCAACCGGGTAACATTTTCAGCCCTAACACACTGAAAGAAACTGTTAAAGCGGGGTTCACTTCACCCCCACAATCCACAGAGATGAAGAACAAGAAGAAGCACAGGAAGAGAAAAGGATCCTCCACCTCTGCGAGCCAGCCAGCTCCTAAGATCCGGGGTCTTGAAGACACGATTCCACCCCGTGCGGATGGCTTCCCCCGAGTTCATGAGGCTGGTAAACCTATCTTGTCTGGGGACTTGCTCCGCCTTGCAGAAGGACCCATGATTGCCTTGCAGGAATCTATCTTGCATCTAGAGGAGCTCCTTCTTAAAGACAAGCAGCCGAGTTACCCGGCGTTCGCGGTCAAGGTGCCAAAGGAGCTGGTGGACTTCGTCCAGGAAGACCCCGCGGATGTGTTCTTCATAGCGTACGAGGACATCTTCAAACTCTTTCACACTCAACGGCTGGACTATAACATGGTCCGCCTATATGCGCTCGATGTGGCGATGAAGATCAGGAGAGATGATACCCCGTACGTCGCGATAGTGGATCCCTACTACATGCGCGACAGCCATCTGGTGGAAGGATCAAAGACACGGGAAACGGCCATGGAGTACCTCGTAAGGGTCATGCTGGCCAACAAGAGGAAGAACGTCCTTCTTCTGCCTTTCTTTTTCGAGTAAGTACACATCAGCTCGCCACCGTCGTATCTTATGCCTTCTTCTACATTTCTTCCATCGCTGATCCTTTGTCCAACATTCCGTTTCAATTGTGTTGAGCAGGGACAAGTACTGCGCACTCATCTGCGTATCCCCGAGGTGGTCCATTGCCACTTATTTGGACTCGGGGAATAAATCCACGCCGAGACGATACACCAGAATAAAGGGTGTTCTCGATGACGCTCTCGAGGCCTATGCCCAAAAGGGCGGCCCCTTCCATAAGAAGTCGGAATTCTTCACGGATGAGAACACACACAAGTTCCAGCATGGGACCGGATTCCATTGCATCAAGCAACTGGATGGCAGCGTGAAGGAGGCCTACTACGCCCTCCATCACATTAAAGCGATTGTCCGGGATGTCGAGAAAACGAAGATTCCATCTGGTCTCGCAGAATACACCAAAAGCGCGGATGCTCTCACCGATGCTGATTACAGAACAGACTTCCATCGCATCCGGCTGCAGTTGTCAACGATCATCCTCGAAGATGTCATTCGCAAATCAGGGTCCTTCCACTACCCCAGAGGTATTATAGAAGTGCATGTGTAGGGTTATATATTATATATATGCTATGCTATGAAACCCAAATAGGATAGCCATATGATTTCCAACCATGACAATTGATTGATTGTCTTGCCTCTCTACTTAGATGAATAAATTATACTCTATTTATATCACTAACCAATATATATCCCAATCCATCTTCAGGGTTGTGTCAGAGGGATATCGAAGAACGACTAGAGGCACAGAATGACACCAGGGAGTGGAAGACGAAAGAAGGCTTTCTACCGTTCCCGGCGCCGCTCAAGAAGAGGACTCCATGATCATGCATGCTCCCGCGCGCTCTTGCTCACCATCATCGCCGATGTGTACTACATTTGATCATAGTTAGGCGGCGAACACTTGATTTGTAATGTGTAGTGTGAAATGATGAAACATTCGGCACTTTTGTGACTATGTGTATATACGTATCTCGATCGGGCACTAAGTAATATGTGTGATGACATATTGATTAATGTGTTTGTCTGTTTATATACCTGTCAAATATACCTGTATTTCTGTATAAACCTGTATAAATCCTGTATATACCTGTATTTGTACAGCAAAATGGAAAAATACCGGTATTTCTGTTTAATATTTCTGTGGCGCACGCTTTTTTTTTGTGGCGCACCACTTTCTGTGGCGCACCAACAAACAGTGCGCCACAGAATGCCTCTGCATAGGGGTGCTGCCGAGCTATTTCTGTGGCGCACTGCGCTGGGTGCGCCACAGAAATAATTTTAGTGGCGAGAATTCTGTGGCGCACCCAGCAAACCTGGGGGTGCGCCACAGAATCCCAAAACCGTGCGCCACTAATAGCCGTTTCTGTACTAGTGCGGAGCGCTGCCCAGCGCCCGACAAGACCCTAGGCGCCGCCTGCCCGGTCGGCGGGGTCCGGCGCCGCAGCCGGTCAGCCCTCCACGACGACAGACCTACCCCGACACCTCCTACGCGGCTATGGAGTTTGACTGTGCGAAGCGTAGCACACTGTGCCGCGGACATACGGCGTCATGGAGAAACACCCCTGTAGCCGACACCGGCCGGCTGGCGCGGACCAGCCGGCCCCGCCTGTAAGCCAGACAGCCAGGCCTATATAAGGCTGTCTGGTGCCCACGTAGAAGGGGTCATCGAATACTTCTTCCTCCCCACACCCGAACCATGGAAAGCTCACCGAACAGCTCAAGGAGCAACTCTGTACTGTGTCCACCATTGATAGAGAGATCGAGCAGGAGTAGGAGTGTTGCCTCCTCTGGGAGGGCTCCGAACCTGGGTACTTCCCGTGTCCGCGCTCCGGCGCAATCCCTGCGGGTGCCGCTGTTGCAGAACGCTGCCCCCATTCCTATCTTAGCCACCCCGTGGCATATGCCGTGTTCCACACCACGTCATTTGGCGCCCACCGTGGGGCAGATGGCAGCAGCCGGAGTCACATTCCGCCAGGGATCCCGCAGCCGTCTCGGCGAGCGAGTCGCCTCCGGCCTCGTCTCGACGTTCGGCTCCATCGACTTCGTCAACGACAATGCGAACTGCTTCGCCGGCTCCGCCTTCCCCGAGGATGGCACTGTCCTGCACTTCGCGAGCACCGCGTCTACATCGCCCTCGCGCCCTCCTACCGCGCCAACATCCAGCGCTGCGTCGACCGTTTCCCCGAGGAGACGGCCGGCTGCGAGAGCAGCACCGAGACCCGTGTTTACGCGGAAGTTATGGTGTCCGACGTCGCGAGCACCCAGCAGCACGCCCCCGTCGACTCCGTCCAGGCTATGCTCCAGGGCCTGGTCACACCCATCGCCGCCGACGCGGGCCCCGCACAGGCCGCTACTCTCCTCGAGCAAGCACGCCAGCGCCTCCTCAGCAGCGCCCACGGCGTCGCAGCCACGCATCGCCGCATGGAAGCGCATGTCCGCGAGTACAACTTCGCCCACGGCTTCACCCCCATCGCCGTCGAGCCCAACCCGAGGGAAACGTCAGGCGCAACCTCGCCAACGAGATGACAGGAGAACCGGGTGCCGACGCCGAGCCGGCTGGACCAGCCGGAGCACCGCCTACTCGTCGACCCATCTACAGCTCCCCCGCGAAGAACATGAAGGCAGCACGCGCCGCCGCCGCAGAACTGCCCAATCTGGAGGGGGAAGAGCTACGCGAGCAGCAACAGCGCGTCCAGGACCTCCTCGACACAGCCGACCACCAGTTTCGCCAGAACCAGGCCGCGTCCGCGATGAACTCGCCGCCCCTCCCACCGCCCTCACCTGGAGCCCCTCCACCCGGCGCAATTCGAGGTGATCGCCAGGCGTCGTCGCCACAAGCCCCCCAGCCGGGTGGGAATCGCGCACGTAGCATCAACTCCAGACCAAGTCGCTTCAACACGCCGGCTGCCGGTGGTGGCCAGAACTACAACAACGCGCCGGCTGCCGGCGAAGGCCAGTACAACTACCCCGACCCGCCGGCTGCCCGCAGGGGAAGCGTCCACGACCGGCTGGGAGATCTAGGCCCGACGTTCGGCCCCGACGCCCGTGACCGCCTCGACGCCCTGGAGAAATCCCGCCGGCTCGAAGAAGAGGAGGGCGAGGTCCACCGGTGCTTCGGACCTCGCATCGCAAGAGAGCCTTTCCCGCGGAACTTCTCCCTCGCGCGCGACTCGCCCAATTACAACGGAAGCACGAAGCCAGAGGACTGGCTATCCGACTACGTCATCGCCGTCTCCATCGCAGGCGGCAACAAGCGCGTAGCGGTGCGCTACGTGTCACTAATGCTGAAGGACTCAGCTCGCACATGGCTCAACAGCCTGCCGGATGATCGATCAACTGCTGGCTAGACTTCCAGCAGGTCTTCGTCAGGAACTTCTCCAGCACCTACAAGCGCCCGGCTCGCCCTCGCCAGCTAGCCAGCTGCACCCAGGGCAAAACCGAGTCCGACCGCGACTATTTGACGAAATGGTCAACCCTGCGCAACACCTGCGAGGGAGTCCACGACATCCAGGCGGTCGGCTTCTTCATCAACGGCTGCCGGGAGGGCACGATGCTCAAACACGCGCTGCTCCTAGACAAGCCAAAGTCCATGGCGGAGCTCATGACCATAGCAGACAAGTACGCCACGGCCGACTCCGCCATGAGAATCCCAATGCAGGTAGATGGAGCCGGCAGGCCACAAGAAAAGCCGGCTGCGAGAGAGCCAGGCGGCCCCAGCAACGACAACCGAGGCAACCGCGACATCCGGGACAATGGAGGCAACCGCGACCGCCGCGACGATCGAGATCGAGACAGCCGGAAGAGAAGCGGCGCGCCAGACGGGCGGTACGAGAACCGTGCCGTCAACGCAACCGAAGCCGGCCAACCGGCTGGCGACGACGGTGGGAACCGGAATCCCCGCCAGTGGAACAAGCCAGAAGGGCGATACGAGGACCGCCAGTGGGCGAAGCCAACATACCTGATCGAGGACATGATGAACGGCCCGTGCCGGTACCACAGCGTCACCGGGAAGCCGGCCAGCCATACGACGGCGCGCTGCAGCTGGACTCTCCGCCTGCAGCGCGGAGAGGGTCCGCCGCCTCCAGCACCCGGCCCACCCCCTCCCCAAGGCGGCATCAACATAGGCAACAACCAGCGCAATGAGCGCCCAAGACAGCCGGCTGCCGCAGCCGGCACATCTCGCGACATGTACCCCAACAAGGACGCCGCGTACGTCATCTCCATCATCGAGCGCAACGACAAGCGCAGCTAGCGGCTGCACGTCGCAGAGGTGAACGCAGTCGTCCCCGCCATCCAGCAGCTGATGGACTGGGCAAACCAGCCCATCTCCTTCGGGCCAGGCGACCACCCGGATATCTTGCTCCTGGACCCCACCTTCGTCACCGAGCAAGAGTTCGCCGTCACCTTCTCCCGAGTGCTCATCGACGGAGGAAGCAGCATCAACATCCTGTACAAGGACACCGCCGACAAGCTGGGGATAACCGAGGCCCGGATGAATCGCAGCCGGACGATCTTCCACGGCATCGTGCCAGGGCAGTCCTGCACACCTATCGGCACCGTCCGGCTGGACGTCGTCTTCGGAGACAAGAAAAATTTTCGCCGTGAAAGCATCTGTTTCGAGGTGGTGAACCACCGCAGCCCCTACCACGCCATCCTGGGCCGCCCGGCTCTCGCTCAATTCATGGCCGTACCCCACTACGGCTACCTGAAGATGAAGCTGCCGGGCCCGAGCGGCATCATCACCGTAGCTGGCGAGTTCAAGCGCTCCATGGCATGCGCCTCGGCTGGCTCGAAGCTCGCCGAGTCGCTGGTAGCGGCTGAAGAGTTCAAAGAGATCAGGCGCGCCGTCGCGGCCGAGCACCCGGCAGTACCGGCTGCAAAGAAGCAGTCGGGCGAGACGCAGTTTCAAGCCAAGAAAGACAGCAAGCAGGTTCCGCTTGACGCAAGCAAGCCGGACGGGAAGTTCCTCACCATCGGCAACACCCTCAGCGACAAATAGGAAGGCGAGCTCATCGAATTCCTCCGTGAGAATCGGGACATCTTCGCATGGTCTCCAAAAGACATGCCAGGTGTACCGACGGAGTTCGCTGAGCACTCTTTACACGTCAACCGGATGCTAGACCGGTCAAGCAACCTCTCCGTCGCTTCGGAGAGGAGAAGAGAAGAGCAATCGGAGAAGAAATCGCCCGGCTACTCGACGCGGGCTTCATCATGGAAGTGTACCACCCGGACTGGCTGGCCAACCCAGTCCTGGTGATGAAGAAAAACAATACCTGGCGCATGTGCATCGACTACACCAGCCTCAACAAAGTGTGCCCCAAGGATCCCTTCGCCTTGCCACGCATCGACCAAGTCATAGACTCCACCACCGGCTGCGACTACCTGTTCTTCCTGGACGTGTATTCCGGCTACAACCAGATCAAGCTCCACCCGGATGACCACCTAAAGACCGCATTCATCACGCCCTTCGGAGCATTCTGCTACATGGTCATGTCGTTCGGCCTGAAAAACGCCGGCGCCACTTACCAGAGGTGCATGCAGAAATGTCTGGGCGACCAGATCGGGCGCAACGCCCACGCCTATGTCGACGACATCATCATCAAGACCAAAGAGCGCCACACCCTCATCGACGACCTGAGAGAAACCTTCGCCAACTGCGCCGGTTCCAGATGAAGCTGAACCCAACCAAGTGCGTCTTCGGAGTACCGGCTGGCCAGCTACTCGGTTTCCTCGTCTCCGCGCGAGGGATCGAGGCCAACCCAGACAAGATCGCCGCCATCGAGGGCATGGAACGGCCAACCGGGCTAAAAGACATCCAGAAGTTCGCCGGCTGCCTGGCCTCGCTGAGCCGGTTCGTCAGCCGGCTGGGCGAAAAGGCCCTGCCCCTGTACCACCTGTTGAAGAAAACCGGCAAATTCGTCTGGACGGACGAAGCAGACGCGGCCTTCGCCGAGCTCAAGAAGGCACTGTCCGAGGCGCCGGTCCTGGCGCCGCCTGCCCCAAAGGAGCCCATGCTCATGTACATCGCCGCCACCAACCGGTGCGTCAGCATCGTCCTAGTGGTGGAGCGCCAAGAGGAAGGCAAGGAGTACCCAGTCCAGCGGCCGGTCTACTACGTGAGCGAGGTCCTCTCGCAGTCGAAGCAGAACTACCCCCACTACCAGAAGCTCGTGTACGGCGTGCACATGGCGGAGAAGAAGCTGTGTCACTACTTCCAAGAGAACGTCATCACCGTGGTAAGCACGGCTCCACTCAGAGACATCATCGGCAACAAAGACGCAACCGGCCGAGTCGCCAAGTGGGCAGTCGACTTGGCCCCGCACACGGTCCTGTACCAGCCAAGAGTATCCATCAAGTCCCAGCTCATCGCCGATTTCATCGTCGACTGGGCGGAAACACAGTACCTGCCGCCTGTGCCCGACTCCGCGCACTGGCGGATGCACTTCGACGGCTCCAAGATGTATGAAGGCCTGGGAGCCGGAATCGTCCTCACCGCGCCCAAGGGCAACCGGCTGGAGTACGTCGTGCAGATCCACTTCAAAGCCTCCAACAACGTCGCCGAGTACGAGGCCCTCGTCCACGGCCTCAAGCTCGCCAAGGCAATGAGCATCCAGCGCATCCTGTGCTTCGGCGATTCGGACCTCGTATCCAGCAAACTTCAGGAAATTGGGACGCCAAGGACGCCAACATGGCCTCCTACCGGTTCTTCGTGCAGCAGCTCTGCGCATGTTTCGAGGGGTGCGAATTCCACCACGTGCCCAGAGCCAACAACGAGACAGCTGACATGCTCGCCAAGCTCGGCAGCACCCGGCGGGCCATTCCACCCGGCGTCTCCCTCGAGCACGTCTACAAGCCATCCATCACACCGTCACCCGAGTCGGAATCCATCGTCATCCCGGGGGCTGCAGGCCCACCAGCCGACAAGCAAACCCGGGGGTGCAGGCCCACCAGCCGACAAGCAAACCCAGGGGCTGCAGGCCCACCAGCCGGACAAGCAAACCCAGGGGCTGCAAGCCCACCAGCCGGACAAGCAAACTCGGGGACAGCCTACGAGGCGCCAGCCGCACCGTCCCCGAGCTCATCGACAAGACCGGAGCAAACCCGGGGCTGCTCCGACACACCCGGGGGCTGCGCAGCCGGATCCAAAAGCCGCTCAGCTGGCGCTAGCCGGCGTCTTCACCATCCACGAAGTTCCCTCATGGGCGCAACCATTTCTCGACTTCCTCGCACACAGCACACTCCCAGAGGAGGAGGTGCAAGCACGACAAGTTCTGCGATGCTCCACGGCGTACACCATCATCAACAGCGAGCTCTACAAGCGCAGCGCCACAGGCGTTTTTCAGCGGTGCGTCGAGCCAGCAGAGGGGCGCCGCCTGCTAGAGGACACCCACAAGGGCGAATGTGGGAACCACGCCGCGTCCAGGTCAATCGCATTGAAAGCTTTGCGCTACGGGTTCTACTGGCCGTCTGCTCTAGCTGACGCCGAGCAGATGGTCCGCGCCTGCACCGGCTGCCAGCGCTTCAGCAAGCAGAAGCACACGCCGGCTGCAGCTCTGCAAACCATCCCCATCACCTGGCCATTCGCCGTCTTCAAGAAGACAGTGCGAAGCGGCATGACTCACCTCCTCGTAGCGGTGGACAAGTTCACCAAGTGGATCGAGGCCGAGCCAGTCAAGAAGTGGGACGGCCAGACGGTCATCACCTTTTTCCGAGACATCATCTACCGCTACGGCTACCCGCACAGCATCATCACCGACAACAGCACGAACTTCGCCAAGGGAGTCTTCAAGCGTTTCTGTAGCGAATCCGGCTGGACCTCGCCTCGGTGTCTCATCCCCAGTCAAATGGCCAAGTGGAGAAAGCAAACGGCCTAGTCCTAGCCGGAATCCGGCCCCGGCTAGTCGACCCACTCGAGCGAGCACCCGGTTGCTGGATCGAAGAGCTCCCGCATGTACTCTGGAGCCTCAGGACCACCCCCAACCACTCGACGAACTACACGCCCTTCTTCCTCGTCTACGGCGCGGAAGCAGTCCTGCCGGCTGACATCGAGTTCGGCTCCCCTCGAGCCATCCTCTACACCGAGAAAGAAGCCAAGCGGGCAAACGAAGACGGCGTGGACCTCCTCGAGGAGGCGCGAGAACTGGCCCTGTCCAGATCGGCCATATACTAGCAGAATCTGCGCCGGTACCACAGCCGAAAAGTGCACCCGGTCACGTTCCGCGAAGGAGACCTAGTGCTCCGGTGGATCCAAGACACCAAGGGACTCCACAAGCTGTCCTCCCATTGGGAGGGCCCGTTCATCATCAGCAGAGCGCTGCGCAACAACGCATACTATCTCACAGACGTACGCGAGGAGAAAAAGAACAAGCCGTTTACCCCTTACGAGGAGGGGGAACGCCCGTGGAACGCCAGCCTCCTCAGGCCGTTCTACTCCTAGAAGAAGTGTAACACCCTGTTGTTTCTTTTGAGTAAAAGTTAGCACTCCCGAGCGCACACTCGGGGGCTGCCGTTGTTTCAGTGTTGTTTCTTTGTCCTTCGCTGTGGCTAGCCGACTACCAATTCTCGCTTACGTTAGCTTAGTACCGTGCTCGACCCCGACGCCTACTCTCGGATCCGGCTGCAGACCGCAACCCAGCTGACACGCTGGCCAGAAACCGGCTAGGGGGCACACGCGAAAAGCCCATAAGAAAGAAAAAGTCTCCGGCTCACGACAGAAAAAACCGCGCTCTCGCTCGCCTGCGTCCAACCTCTCAAAGATCTCAGTACCGTGCGCCCAGCCAGCCGGCCCTCTCTTCGGATTCGGCTGCAGAGTTCAGCCGGCAAGAGCAGGGGTCGCAGAGCTGAGACACGGGAAGGGGCACGAGCGGCAAAACAAGGGCGAGCCGGCCCCTAATCAAATAAAAACCGAAGCTAAAATATGCCAACCTTTTCGATTTTGAGGACTAAAGATCTAACGAAGGTTCTATGTGTCGTTTTTTGTCGGCCTCACAAGCTCTCAAAGATACATAGTCCAGATTCGACTCAACTGGCTACGCCAGTCGGGCCGAATCTCGGGGGCTAGTGCGCAAAAACCCGGCTGTCACGACCAGCCGGGCAAACTATCGAAGATACCTAGTCCAGATTCGACTCAACTGGCTACGCCAGTCGGGCCGAATCTCGGGGGCTAGTGCGCGAAAACCCGCTGTCACGACTAGCCGGGCAAACTATCAAAGATACATAGTCCAGATTCGACTCAACTGGCTACGCCAGTCGGGCCGAATCTCGGGGCTAGTGCGCAAAAACCCGGCTGTCACGACCAGCCGGGCAAACTATCGAAGATACCTAGTCCAGATTCGACTCAACTGGCTACGCCAGTCGGGCCGAATCTCGGGGGCTAGTGCGCGAAAACCCGGCTGTCACGACCAACCGGGCAAACTATCGAAGATCCTAGTCCAGATTCGACTCAACTGGCTACCCCAGTCGGGCCGAATCTCGGGGGCTAGTGCGCGGAAACCCGGTTGCCCTGAGCGCAGCCGGGCTAACTATCAAAGACACTTCAGATTCAACTCGACACGCTGCGCTAAGCCGAGCCGAATCTCGGTGGCTAGTGAGGGTAAAGAGGCAAAAGCAATTGCGAGAAACTTTGAGCAGAAACAAAGTAAAGGAGACGAAGCTCCACACAAGTCATGGGAGTTCTAAACAAGTAGCCCGGCATCCCGGGGGCAAATAAGACAAGTTCACAAGAGAGTACGAGAATACAAGCGGCAACCCGGCATCCCGAGGTCTTCATTCGGCGGCCTTCGAGGAGCTGGCCACGTCGCCAGTTTTGGAGCAGCCGGCTTCTTCGACGGCCTTCCCCTTGGAGTCCTTCGCCGGCTCCTCGACTTCGTCGCCATCATCTTCCTCGGCGTACTCAGCCTCCGAGTCCATGGCCGGCTGGGCCGGTTTCCTGTCGGGGATGAAGTCCGCAAAGTCGACGAAGTGAGCAATGGTGCAGGCGGCATCACGAAGGTCCGGGCGCTGCTTGAGCTTCGCGTACGTGTCGTCATCCCGGAAGCCCACCATGAGCAGCTCCAGGTCGGCAGGGGTACCAGGACTTGAGGAGCGACACGGCCCACAAGGCTCCGCCACGCGCGGCTGACTCCTGCAGCTCCTGCACCGCAGCCGGCGCGAGAGCAAGACGACGTGCCTGCTCGGCCAGGACAATGGGAATTCCCTGGCCGGGCCAGACGTACCTGCAGAGCCTCCCGGTCGCGAAGGCCAACGTGCAGGCGTCGACCCCAAGCCGATCCACCCGGTCCGCCACGGAGGTCGAGCAGCCGGCAATGGTGGCGTCAGTCGGCTCCACCCCAAGGGCTTCCACCTGGGCCCTAGCCGCTTCCATGCCCGCAGACGGATAGTAGCCTGCAGCCGGACAATGACAAGAAAACCTTCAGCAAGACAGGGACATCGTCACGAAGATTACCTCGAACAGCGAGGTCGATTCGAGCCAGCTCCTTTAGTACCAACAAAGTACCTTTAGTACCAATGGACACCTAATACTCGGGTAGGCGGGGGTAATTCCAATCCTATGGGTCTGGGTTAGTCATTATTGTTGAGGTCTTCATGTCTTTAACTTCTTGGCAGATTGACGTCATTGAGCTTGAAACTTGGTAGATTCTTCGTATGGAAGCCTTGGCGGTGAAGTCACTTAAATCTTGAAGGTGATAGAAGATCTCCGTTCTTCGCAAGTAAATCATTTTGATGTAGAAGTCTTGGGAATGAAGCTTCTTTTTCCTCTGTTTGCTAAGTACTAGGTCTTTCTCGGTTCATCGCCAAGCCTAAACAAGTTTCGAATAGGGACAAGAGAGTAGGGAAGACTCTTTTTGAAATACTTGAAATTAGAGAGGTAAGATCAAGAAATTTTTGAGAATAGGTGGGGAGTGGAAACCATACTAGGCTTACTTTGAAGAAAATAGATTTCTGTAGAAATAGGTTTTAGCAAAATATTTCCCTCCTAAGCTAACGACCATGCTGACTAAGGTCTCCTAAGGTAACGATGGCTCTGATACCAAGTCTGTGAGGACCCCTCAGATTTACCAGTCTGAGATGCCCACGTTATGTAAACAGATCACGATCCCAATGATCAGTGCATCGCGATCACATAACCAACATGGTATACAAAGTTACATCATCCAACTCTAATAGTACAAGACTTACATAAATGGTGGTCATACGACCAAGCCTGCAATGCAGGACGGAATTAACTACGATATAGCGGAAGCTTTCGGCTAGCGTCGGCCCTCGTCACAACCGGACGCATTCCCACAGAGCAGTTGACCGGTGACACTCAGTTGGCGTAGTCGTCGGCGTACTCCTCCTCCTCATCGTACATCTCCTCATTGTAATCTGGACGTTTGAATATCCAGGGACACAGCCATATGAGTACATTTACATACTCGCAAAACCACCTCAAGGCTTAAGTTTTCATGGTAATGCAATAAATCGTTTTTGAGTACATTTACATACTCGCAAAACCACCTCAAGGCTTAAGTTTTCATGGTAATGCAATAAATCGTTTTCGAAAACTGGGATAACTGCTATATAATGCTATAGGGCTTAGTTTTCGCAAACGATGCTTTTAGACATAGAGATTTCAACATCTCTTTATCCTTGTTAAACAAAACATTTAGAGATAGAATTCTCTCTTGTAGAAATAGCATGTACTATTTCCACATTTTTTTAAAACACTTTGTAAAACTTTTCAAAGATACTAGGATGGGGATACCCCTTTTTCCTTTCCATGAGATCAGACTGATTGTCTGCCCGAGTCCAACCATCTTCTCCCAAAATCCGTACCTCCCAGGTACCTTCTTGATGCCTCCTTTTTCTTTGCCGAAAGCAGTTTCTTTTCAAAACATAAAAATGCCCATACGCCTAGATCGGGGGCCTTTCCAACCGTCCATGACCGAGGACTCGACTATTCGAATAGATTTACACTCTGCAGAGGTGGTACACTTTCACCACAAGATTCGGATGGTCTGCCGTGGATCAACCACGGACTGTACAGAGACACATGCACAATCAGACAGCCGATCCTAACTTCCACTATGTCAGTGCTAGTATAAGAATATCCTCGTCGAGTGGGTTTGCTCTCCCCGGCACCGAGTGAGCTAGCCGTATCGATCCGGTTTCCCCTAGCCTCACACCGCCATGACAGGAGACCCATCGTTGCTTCCCGGTGGCACACGAAGTCCACACTTTGTATGCCCAAATCCAGCATTCGGTTCCGGGGACTCTAACCCCTTCTAGCCAATTGAGGAGTATTCGAATACTAACACCAACAAGCTTCCGCTAAGCCCGTGCCCATTTTGAGGTAATGTGGTTGTACGGGTTAATTGTTCGGGCGGGCCGCTAGGGCAGTACTTTGTTTTTCAAAAACATCTCCACCTCCGACGGCTCCCAGCAGCTCGGGTTTTCGTAAACTCACCGAATGCTCCCAGCACTTCGGGTTTTCACAAACATCTCCATTTGCTCCCAGCAACATGGGTTTTATAAAACACTTTCTCCCGAACGCTCCCAGCGACTCGGGTTTTCCTTTAAAAACATTTCATCAAATCCAGGTTCCCATCCTAGAGTTTTGAGGTAAGAGTATAAGGATATGCTACTAGAAAATATAATTTTCTTGAGAGCGCCTTCGGTAGAAGGCTTCTCAAGTAAAGACTTATTTTTATAAAACCTATTATATACTAGTAGATAGATCTTTGGCCAAACAATAATTTTGTAAAATAATTTTTGGGTGGCAAAATGCCACAGAAAAGATAAAACATGCATTATTTTATTTTGAAAAACAAGACATGCTTTGTACAAATAATAGGAGTTCAATAGGATGTTGAGGTGGCTTGCCTGGCTCAGCAATATGTCCTTGGTCTTTATCTTGATGTTCTTCGGGTTCACTCCTCACTTCCAGTTCCTTCCCGATCGTATCTAATGTCGTAAACAGGAAAATAACAATACTCAAAATACAAGACAAAACCACAAGGACATATCAAACAGCAAGCATTGCACAAGACACTAAGCTATCAATCAGAATCAAGCAATTCACTAAATTAAACAATCAACAAGCAACAAGTCCATATAGCTAAGACAAACAACAAACACACCTAAGAATATATACATAACAATCCTAATAGTTGAATAGGTAGTTTTAACTAAACACTAAAGTACAACACCTCCTAGGGTGATTGGATCATTTAACAAGGGTTGCTATATTAGTTCAGGAAATACTTCAGACAAAAGTATCTTATTACGCAAGCATTAACACTAGCATTAAGCACACTCACATGCAAGCATGCTACTAGCTCTAGGAACACATACTATTAAGTAGTTAATCAACCAATAAAATTAACACCACTGCTACACAAGTTGTTGCTTAAGAGCTAAAAGGTGCAGGAGATTTATTTAATAGAATACCACAAACATTACTGCAAAGGAGCGGGTTGACAACAATCTAAAGTAACAGAACCAAACAGCAAGCATTTCAACCACAAACACCTTCTTGAATAAATAAATCTAAAACAATCCTAATCACAAGCATGGCATAAAACAAAATAGTGCAAACAATAGATGCTAAGATGATCATGCTAGAAATTGAGTAGTGGGTGTCACTACAATACTTTTAGAATGTTTGAACTAGGTCAGTACAAGGTAATTTAAGGTTCTGGACTTGAGGTGGAATAATAATATTCCTCAAACAAGTCAATTAGAAATAGTAAATTAAAATAAGACTTTTTAATAGTGGCAATAGTGCTGTTTTTGGGAAATAATCCTCCAGTCTTAAAATAATGTTCAGAAAATTAAATCCTTCAACCACAGTACTCCTAACATTCATACCAAGCTAAGAAAATTGGATTTGCTCACAAATCACTTTTAAAAGTGAGCTAAAAATGCCCCAAGTGCTACTGGTCCAAAAACTAAAAGGATTAAAACTCCAGTTCTAGGAACCTCCTGCATGCAAGGTTAAATTATGGAAAGGTATTGATTTTAGCCTTCTGTAGAAATTGGATTCACTCCAATTGGATAATCCTAGCTTGAGATATTCTAAAAAGAGTAGAAATTATACATTTTAATAGATTTAAAACTCAGCACAATTTAGAAAATATTTTTGGACCAAACCAGCTCTGCATGTTTAAGAAAACTCACAGGAACCTTACAAAATTTATCCTACAGCAAAAACCCTAATAGATCTACCACAAACTAATTAAACTAAACACCAAATATAGCACAGAAACTAAAAAGAATAAATCTACGAAATAAAAAATGCCTACGGGCTGCTCCTGGGCCGATCTGGCCGAGGCCAGTGTGGATCTGGGCCGCTGGTGGACCGAGCCGGCCCATCACGGTGCAACGCGCGCGCCAGCGCGGGGAAAACGGTCAACGACCGCGGCGTTCAAACGCGGCCGTCGATCCGCAGATCGACGGCTCCCAGCTCATCTTCTCCAGCGCGTCACAACGCGAGGACGGCCAGAGAGAGGGAGGAAGGGCGCGGTGGCGGGGGCTCACCTAGGGGCGATGCATGCGGCGGCGGAGGGTCGTGGAGGGGGAGTAGGTCGAGGGAGGGGCTCGGGCACGAATGGCGTCAGCGGAGGTGGCCGGAATCCATGGCGGCGACGGCGCGAGCTTCTCCGGGTCGAGGATGGGCGCGAGCTCCACGGGCTACCTCTGAACAAAAGAGAAGGGGGTGGAGTGAGCTCAAGCAGAGGGGAGTCCAGCAGGCCGAAAATGGCGAAGAAAGGGGCAGAGAGTGGACGGCTACGGCCGTGCTTTTGCCGGCGGTGACCTTCGGGTTCTCGGGCGTTCCCGAGCAGCAGAGGGCACGGGAGCGGGCAGGACTTCGTGGGAGGGGTGTGGAGTGTTGTGTGCGTGCTGTGGGAGGGAGAAGAGGGACAGGAAATGAGCACGGGGTCGAGGATGGACAGGGGTAGCCTCCTAGGGTTTTTCGGGCCAGGGGTCAATGGAGGGGGAGGGGAGCACATCCATTGGCTCTGGAGGGCGGTGCAGGTGTGGGCAGGGTGGAGCTGGTCGGAAGGACGTGGTCTGGCCAGTAGGGAGTGAGGTGAGTGCTCCTCCATTGGCCGAATTGCAAAAAGGAGGGAGATGAGTGGAGTAGGGGGTGTTTGGGGGGATGACAGGTGGGTCCTAGCTGACTAGGATGCCCTCTCTGTCCAGGGGTGAGAGGGGTGGGTGAGGGTTAGGGCATGCCTAAGGCAAGGGTTGGGAGAGAGGTGTGTCGGTTTATTGAAAAGTTGTTTTTGGGCTGATTAGGTTAGACCACTTTGCTATCATGGATTAGTCCATCCTTTGTCTTAACAATTACAAAACAAGTTGGGTTGGCTAGTGGGCATATAGGTTCAACATTTGCTTGAAAAGTTTAGGTCAAAGGGGCTCAATAGCAACTAGATACAAAAATGGAGAAAGGCTATCTAGTAAAACACATATGGTCACCTTATAAAGTAGCACTCAAAACCAGCAAGAATTAGAGATCAAACATTTTTGTAAACTTCACAGAAGGTTATGGTTGGACACTAGAGATGTTGAAGAAGAGGTAAAATGGGTTCCATGTCCAAAAAGAAATAAAGAAACACAAAAGCTAATTCTCTAGAACTCCTAAAAGTTAACAGGAGTGAAGATATATTTTATACCTATATAAAATAGAATTTTTTATAACTACCAACATAAAACAATTCAACAAGAGGTAACACATTCCACTCAAGCCAGACAAGAAAAACAAACTTTTAAATATCAAATCAAATCATGTGCATTAAAGGTTGCTACAAACAATACCACATGAACACTCATAAAATAACACACTCCAGTCAAGCAATTCAAACACAAACAAATAACAATCTAAAATTTACATAACACTTAATATCATTAGGTGATATGGTGATCACACATAATCATGACAAGATGATGTTAGAATTTCCTCAACTCATATCTTGCTATTTTTCAAAAGGTTAGATAAAGAGAAATATAGGAGTAATATATCTCCCACTTGTATCATTTTTAAAAGGTGTTGAAAATAGGAGTTTTGAAAAAGGATCTTGATACTAGCAAAATAACTGAGTTGAAATTGGTAGGGATATTATATAGACCTCAATAGTTTGTAAACGTGTAGTTTTGGGAAATGCTTTACTTTCTTTAATAGTGGGGTTTTGGGTTGTTGCTAAAATCAAGACATTTTTGAAAAAGAGATTGGCGAAAATAAGATTGGAGAAGATGTATGGGTAACTCCTCTTGTCATGACATGGTCACCAAAATTAAATGATATGTTAAATTAGTTGAGCTCAAAGGTTAGTGTTTTCAGTGGTTGTTAACCCAAGCAACAAAGCAGACAAGGTCAACCAGAACAATCAGGAGTGAAACACCAGCATTAGTGAAGCATTTCAAAAAGTTTTTGTTGACCCTGATTTTTGGCTCTCTAAAAACTGGGTTTTTCTGACTTCCCAAAATTGGGGCGTTACAACGTGCGCAAAATATTGGTTTCCCTGCTGACAGGTGGTTCCCACTGGTACTGTTCCAGTACACGTGCGGCACAGAGATTGTGTCGGTCTGACATGTGGATCCGTCTGCAACATCTATTGGACTGGCTTGGGAAAAGTGTGGGTCCAGGTCTGACAGCGAGGCGTCGGACAGAGATGTGGGTGCGCAGTGGGTGGGGTCATGTTTGTCGGCTGCCGAAGCCCAGTGGCCTGTGACGGTTTGTGTGCGTGTTCGTCCTGTTCAGCCCGCAAAATAGCTTGTGACGGAAGGCCTCTTGAGATCCATGACGGTTAAGCCCATTTCGTCTGACTTTTTCTGGGCCGGGCGGGCCGCCCATGGATCCGTGACGAGAAATACCGAGGGCGTCAAAAATAGTTGAGATCAGCCACTGATAGTATAACCGTGGCGACAAATCCGTCACAGAGTAGAGGGATTCTTGTAGTGCGTGTTGCAGCTCTTCCAACTCCTACTGGTTCGATAGTCTTGGTTTTACAATCAAGGGAAAATTGCTACTGTGCTACTTCATACCTTCCTCTTGGGGTTTCTAACGGGCGGTTGTAGCCGCATCACTGTTCTACACACTTACTATGCTGCAACCTGGTCACCAAAAAATGTATGGCCAAACTTGAAAACATTTCACACAATAGAAGAAACACGGACATAGGAGAAAAACACTTAAACCGTGCCATGACCCAATTCATTTGTATATAAAAGCACTCAATCAAATTGAGCCTGGGATTGGAGTAATTTCGAACATACCCCCTCGCCCCCTCTACACCTCTCGAATCTCTGAACCAGTTCCGTACGGGTTGGGTGATTCTCACTGGATTCGAGACGAACACCTCACGAAACCAACAAAATCATAGAAACACAATATCTCAAACATCATGTACAACGAACCCTACCTTGTGCAATTGGGGATTCAAACACTAGATTCCGACTATGCTGGCTAAGAATGGAAATAAGTTGGATCTGCGAAGGTAGGGAGGTCGAGTTTACCTATGGGATCTGCGTGGGCTTGGCGGCGAGGTGCCTGGTCGACCACCGACTGCCAACGCCCTCGTCGCCTTTGTTCTCTTGACTTGTCGACTTTTGTCCAGTCTATTAGCCTTCTCCTTTCTATAGGCAAAAATAAAATTCAAAGACAAAAGGAGAAAGGAAATGTATTGCTAGGAACACATATAAGATACACAAGCAAACTACAAATGAAAAGACCAATATAGAAAGCACAACCCATGACGGTCACGACAAAAAAAAACGTTTAAAAAGGGGCAAAGAACAACTTACACCCCATAATATGCAAAACGCCGACCCATGCATAAAACAAAGAAACACAAATATTGACACATACAGTTCTAGACGACGTGATTTGGATTTAGCTAGGTCTCTTCTCGAGAGGCAATTTGCTACCCATAGGGACAACTACACACCCATGCATTATACAGGCGATGCAAGTAGTATATATCCCTTTTAGCTTGTTTTCTGAATATGACACAAATTTTTGGTGTACCAAGCTGGTTTCAAAATTTTGAAAAAATATAGTTTTAATGGTTATTTTTAGCAGTTTTCCTAGTTGACTTTTCATTGATTATTTGGTCAAACCTTAATAAAAATCATAGCGGATGGAAAATAACTGAAAAAATTCAAAACACTTTTTTATAATTTTATCAACTCGAGTAATCATTTTCTACCGTTGCGCGTACGTTTCGGTCAAACTTAGTGTGTAGCTACCCATGCACATGAGTCTTTTCCCTTCTCGGCAAATCCGCTTTTCATAACTCGATGATAAGTTTGTTAGTACAAATTGTAAAAATAATTATTTTGTAAGGGGAGTAATTAGGGGCGTGGTGAGCCTATGCTCAAGTAGCTTTTCTAATTTCTACTAGTTGAATGCCCTAGCGTTGCTACGATGTGATTGTCATCTTATTTCACTAATGCTTGCACGTTTCACCTAACGGCAACTTCACCCTCCTCTTGGCGTCTTGCTTAACCCTACCTTCAAAGAAGAGAACGTTTTGTCTTCCTATCATACTTTTCTCCACTTCACATGTTCCCTCAAAACAGAACATCTGAAGAAATGTATTCCCTCCGTACAAAAATAAGTGTCTCAAGTTTGGCAAAAAGTGGATGTATCTATACATGTTTTATGTCTAGATACCTCCACTTTTGGGCAAACTTGAGACACTTATTTTTGGACGGAGGGAGTATATGAACAATTAACCATCCAACATCTATCATTTTCAGTGTCCACACAAACTCAAATGATAGATTGTATTCCATTCAAATGAAGTAACTACAATAATATACCACACACTTTAATATCTCCTTGCATATGGAGTCATCATTGAGATTCGACACACCATTTTGCAAATACACCCTCGAATTTTGAATACACAGCTCTAGATCCACAAATCGTGATCAGCTCGCGATCACTCACGATCCCTGTGCCGCAATCTGCCGCCGTAGCTCCTGCTCATGATCCCTGACGCCAGCCACCGAAGTTCATGCCTTGATCCCACGCCCGCGATCCTTGGCACTGGCTGCCGGAGCTCTTGCCCTGATCCTGCGTCAGCGATCCTTGACCCTGGCCGCCGGAGCTCCGGGGCCTGATCGCGCTACAGGTCATCGCCGCCCTGCTCTAGGCCCCCTTCCGCCCTGCTCTAGGTCCTCGCCGCCCTGCTCTAGGTCCGCCACCGCCCGGCTGCTCCTGCTCCTGCTCCGGGCTGGTGGAGATCGTGCTCCAAGTCCGTTGCCGCCGGGCTCACTAGTACGGAACGACACATCTGATACCCCTCTATGGCAACGGTAGGAGTTAGGCGACGGAGAATCGCGACATCCCCCGCGTGCCCACACTGGGCCGTAAAGCAGGCCCACAACAATGTCAACGGGTGAATAGTGGAATATATGTTGGCAACGGAGGTTAGTTTACCTCCGTTACCGATGTCTGCTCATCGCACACGGACAAATTCGTAATCTCCGTTGCCATTAGAAGCAGCCCGACAGCCCGCGGCCTATAAGAACCTACTATGCCCTTCACTCTCACTCTCACTGTCTCACTTCCAACCCTAGCCGCTGCACAGTCTCCTCTCTCTCCACTCTCTCGCATGGCTTCCACCGTCAGCGCTGGCAGATCTGGCCATCGCGGCCGCGGCCGTGGCCGCCCCACCCTCCGGGCCTTCAGGCTGCAGCAGCGTCAGCTGGTGTTGCGGGACGAGCTTGCGGAATAGGCCGCCACCGCTCCGGCCCCCGCGGGCCGGTCCCGCACCCTTGGCACGCGTCCGCAGGAAGAGCACGTCGAAGTCTCCGGCCGCACCCGCTCATTTGGCCGCCATTGCAGCTACCGCGAGATCCGCCAGGCGATGTACCCCGGCCGCCGTCCTCACTTTCTGAACCATCCGTCTTCCTCCTCCTCGTCCTCGTCCTCCGACGACAAGGAAGAGGAAGAGGAAGAGGAAGAGGAGGAAGATCGTGATCTGGAGATCGCTTGCCAACTCTCCCGCGCCGATTTCGAGCGCGATGACGCCAAGCGTCGTCAGGGCGAGGCCGATCTGGAGGCCGCGGTCCTCCTCTCCGAGGCCTCGACCCAGGTCGAACGCGCCGAGGAGGCGGTCTACCAGTCTGACCTCCGGGCCGCCATAGCCCTCTCTTTGGTCTACGGCGAGAGCAAGGCGCCGCCAGGGGAGGCCGGCGCTAGCTCCGTCGTCGGCGGCGACGCTAAGCGAGCCCGCCTCGCCTAATGTAAGACCCCAGTTCAGTAGGATTTTTTTTTGCACTTCTTTTTGCTCGTTTCAGATGATTAGCTCTGTTCTTATTAGGCAGATTTGCTCTGTTTATAGTAGGCATTGTTTACACATACATTTTTATCTGTTTTCTAGTTGTAAGTAGCTAATTGTTTATTCATAGATTTGTTCTGTTTATAGTAGACATTGTTTATACATAGATTTTAACTGTTTTCTAGTTGTAAGTAGCGAATTGTTTATCCATAGATTTGCTCTGTTTATAGTAGGCATTGTTTACACATAGATTTTAGCTGTTTTCTAGTTGTAAGTAGCTAATTGTTTAGTTATTTTCTAGTTGTAAGTAGCTAATTGTGTATCCATAGATTTGCTCTGTTTATAGTAGGCATTGTTTACACATAGATTTTAGTTTTGTTTCTGTTATGCCGATGATTAAAATTATGTGACACCGTGTGATCCGGGGGTGGCGCTAGTGATCCTTGTGATATGCACAAATACAAATGATCTTGTGCATCCTACTTGGCTCGCTTGCTCCATCCCTGAAATTTGTGTGTCCAATCTATCTATATATGAGGCATTGTTTAGGCTATGTTCTAGTTGTAATTAGTTCTATATTTTCTGTAATGCCGATGAATAAAATAAGGTGACACGGTGTGATTCAAGGGTGGCGCTAGTGATCCTTGTGGTATGCACAAATACCGATCTTGTGCATCCTACTTGGCTCACTAGCTCCATCCCTGAAATTTGTGTGTCCAATCTAGCTATATATGAGGCATTGTTTAGGCTATGTTCTAGTTGTAATTAGTTCTATATTTTCTGTAATGCCGATGAAGAAGCATCTGTCTTGTGTATAGAGATGAAGGAGCTTACATTTTGATTTTTTTTATCTCCTTTAGGGCGAGGAGGAAACCTGGAGACTATGCGGCGGCTGTGAAGACGTAGGAGCGGGGCTCCGTCCACACGGTCCACTGAAGCCGGCGCTTCCAGGAGTAAGACTTTTGTGCAGTACTAAATAGGTAGAAGAAGACCACGCAATGAAGCTGGGCGAAGAGGAAGGTGAAGAACCGGCGGCCGTCAAGCAGGAACCACAGGGCTCCGTCGACGGCATAGCAGGCGTCACCGCCTTTTTTTTGTTTCCTTTAGCCCTCATTATAAACGGTCAAAAACTAATCTCCATATCTGATGTAAAGACTAAAGGCAACGATTATATATTATGCCCGTTGCTAAACTTATTGCAAACTATCAAAATCTCAGTTGCCATTGTGAGGCTTCACATCAGTGACAGAGGCGGGGACACAGACCCTTTCTCCGTTGCCGATGGGCTTTTTGGCCCGTTTCCGACGTGTCGTTCTGTACTAGTGGCTGCTCGTGCTCCCCTGCCGCCGGTGGAGGTGGAGATCCTGCTCTGCTCCTTTTAGCGGGCGGCTGCAGCAGCTCCTTCTTGCTGGCAGCTCTGGAAGCTCGTGCACCTGCTGAAGACAAGAACAAGCAGCGCAACTTCCTGAACAAATAGTGTTGTGTGAACATGTAAGATAGCACAAGGCCTGTGGCCTCATTCTGTGATTGTTTGATAAATGGATAGCACAAGTTGTCATTGAATTACAAGTAAGGGATGTGGTCCATTCCATGAGAATGAACACCCGTAAACTTATCTTCTCCATAACATAGATCATGCATGACTCATTCTGTGATTGTTTGATAAATGGAGCACAGTTACTTATTCAAAAATACCCCAAAGATAAATGGAGTGCAATTACTTACAAATGGAGTATAAGTGATAGATAGTCAAGTAAGGGAATTGTGAGACAACAAACAAACGATGCAACAAACTTTTTTTTTTTTTGAGAAACTGCGTATATAAACTAGAAAATACAGAGTACACAGAACAGTACATACGCCAGCACGAAAACACGCAGGGGAAAAACACGACCCAGCGCAACGGCGTCGCCTCCACCGTCACCGGAGAAGACGAGGCCACACCACCCACTAACCACCGCCGGAGAGAGCATCGAGGCTTTGAAGACAGGAGTCGTCCGCCGCACCGCGACGGAACCTAGGACGATGAACGAGCATGGCCAACTCCCTCTTGGACGAAGATCCGACCACCAACGCCACCAGAACGGAGCGCCGACGCCGAATCCGCCCACCATCGACCACCAGACCAACGCAGGCCGCGGAATCACCCAAACACCTCCAGCACCATACCTCAGAGCCCCGCACCGTCGGAGGAGGAGACGACGCCGCGACGACAAACGAGCTCGAGGACGGAAACCCCAAGACGCGCACCCGAGACCGCCGCTGAGACGAGCACGCAGGGGAACACCAACGATCCAAACCTCGAGCTTCTCCAAAAGGTTCCTCCCCCCGCCACCATGGCCGGCCAGAGAAGCCTCGCCGAAGAAGATCAAGAGGACCACCCAAAAAGCAGAGCTCCCGCATCGACCACCTCCTCCCTCGCCGCCACGGCCGGCCGGAGAAAATAAATCGAAGAGAACCTGCAGCAAAACAACTCCATCTCCCGGGCGACGGAGAAGACGCCGGCCTCGAACTCGGCGGCCATACCCATGGCGCGGCGAGGAAGGAGCCGGAGAACAAAAGCCCACAGCATGGACGCCGACCTCGTCTCGGCGGCCACACCCAGGCACCAAGAGCTCGCCTTTCCGCAGATCGGCGAGCAGAGCGCGCGGACCGCTCGACGACGCCACCGTGGAAGACGACGTCGGGGTGGAGGACGAGCGGCCGCACCATTATTCCTCGGACGCGACGGCGACGCCACCCAACCGCCGCCACTAGGAAGACCTACCCTACTTTGTACACACCCAAGGCGCAGATCTCGGACCCCTCCACTCTCCAACCACCGGAACGGCGGCCGGAGAGGAGAGAGGCCGTCGATCTGGCCGTCGGTGGCGAGGGAAACAAGGAGAAACTCTCTTTCGCCTCTTCCTCTCACTGTAGCAAGGGGAACGGGCACAATGACAGTACACTAAGAATAGGATTATAAGATCGGGAAAATCTAACACGACATGGAAATTTCACTGAAAAAAAACTAACCATGCATGCTATGTATTGTACTGTATCATACAGTCCACTACTGCTGCTACTCAGCTGACTGGAAAAAATGGATGCATGCGTAATTCAAGGGCGGCGGTGGGGCGGCGAACTGAGTGGCGGTGAACCGAGAGGCGGCGGCGGGGGCGGCGAAGTAAGGGGCGGTGGCTGCGGTGGCGAACAGAGAGGCGGCGGCCGCGAGGTCGTAGGCGACGGCGATGCGGGGCATCGTGCTGTTGCGTGGAGGTCGTGGAGAGCGGTTGTTTTTTTGGCTGTTGAATTGTGTGTAGCGCTAAACGTTTCGTTCAACATTTGCGTTAAACATTGGAAAGCTGTAGACCGTACGATGGATGGGTTGAACGGTTGTGATGCTCTGAATCTCCGCCCTCTAGGTCTTTTAATATTAGTGGAGATGTACCGTGTTTCCTAAAAGAAATGGCAGAAAAATAGTTTTGAAAATGGAGGAAAAATAGAAAGAAAAAAAAATCCTTGTCTTCGTCTCTAACCTTTGGCCCCCTTTCCGTTACTCCCTTCTCCCACCTCCCAGATCTCCACCTCCTCGCTTGAACCCCATCGGCCATCAAGAGGTGGCGCCGGCGGAGATGCGGAGTTCGATCGCGACCTACCGGGAGAGCCTCTCCCGGCTCGCCGGCGAGGTCGACGACGCCACGGCAGACGAGGTCCACGCGCCAGCGCCATCTCGTGAAGGGGATCACGCCCCTACACCTCCGTCGTCCGGGCGGCGGAGACGGTACTCCCGCCCCGACCCCGCCGAGCCTGACGAGGTAACGGACCCTTGCTCTGCCCACGCACGTTTCGTCTCGTCTCAAAATGGTACGAGTAGAGGCTCCGATGCTTCAGGTTCTTCCTGCGGCCGGACGCTCTTCCTTTGCCAGTTTGACTGTGTAGGCTTGTTAGATATAAATAGCTCAGCCCACACCAACAAGATATTGGAATGCAATTCTTGTTGACAAGCTAACCCTTGTTATTTGAATGGAAGGCAATTCAAGTATGTGTATGTGCAATACCGTTAATAGTTGAGTCGCTCCCCTCCTTATCCTTTCGTCTACAGTAGAGAGGAGGCGACCGAGCGGCGACTCGCGTGTTCCAGGTCTCGCCGGCGTTCCGCCGTTCCCCTCCGCCTCCGGCTGCCGTTTTGGCGCCGTGAGGTGGGGGGGAGCTCCGGCTACTTGCCGTGCGTGTAGATAGGTAGGTAGTCTAGGTGTGCGTGTGTGGTCTCTCTCGCCGGCATCGAGACGGTGGCGATGGCGGCGGTGGGTGTGCTTCGGTCCTCCCCCTCTGTTCCCCGTTCCGGTGGTGACACCGGAGAGGTCGTGGAGGTTCGTCCGGTGCTCTCTGTCTCCCTTTTCTCTCCGGCCGGCCGTGGTGGCGTGGGGGAGGTTGGTGGAGGCTGGAGGTCCGGCTTTTGTTGGTGGTGTTGCGGATGGTCTTCTTCTTCGCGGATTCTGCTCCGGCCGGCCGTGGCGGCGAGGGGAGCGTCCGGTTGGAGGTGGGTGCTGTTGGCGGTGGTTCTGGGCGGCACGGAGGCGGCTGGGTGTGCGGCGGAAGCGGGAAGACGGGGCTTTGGCCGAGTTCGTTCAACGAGACTAGATTCCGGCGCAAGGCGACGGATGGATCCTGCGGTCTTCTACAATGGTGGTGGTTCTCTCTTCCCGGCGGACTGCGGTACGGCGACTCCGGTGTCGGCTAGAAGCTTGGGGCGCGGCGGCGGCAGGATCTGATCGTGTTCTTCCTGGTGGCTCGGGGGGGTTTTTGCACTTTTTGGGGTCCTTTTTGTAATTTCTGTTTTCTGTTTGGACCTTCTTGTAAAGTGTACGAGCTTCCTTTATATATGGATCGGATCCTTTTCCTCAAAAAAAAAAAAAAGTATGTGTATGTGCAGTTCAAGATATGGTATCTATATGTGCAGTAGTTTGTTGTGATCATATATTTTCAGTGTTGATTGCCCTGTTTTTACTCTTTGCAATGCTGAATTTTTAGTGAATGGTTGGGTGAGGCTTTATAAGTGTATCATTGCATGTTGTGGACTTATTCTTGAAACACATATTCTTGTTCTATTTCTATGTGGCTGATTGTCTAGAGCAGCATCAGTGCAGTGGCCCCCTGATGCAATTCCAGTTTTCATTGTAGATTTCTAAACTCAAGGAAGATATCGAAAAGCTTCAAGCTTCTGAGGCTGAAATAAAGGCATTGTCCTTCAATTATGCTGCCATGTTGAAGGAAAAGGAGGTATGCATGATTGGAAGGTCTCTTTTTTTTCTCTCTAACTCCCGTATTGGATATTTGGTTGCCAGAATCAGATCACTGTTCCTGAATGCACTGTCTTGCAGTGGTACTCATGTATCGAGATTCTGTAGCAGCTTTGCACCAGTAAAATAGCTAATTCCTGTAGTGGTAAGCTGGTGAGTTCTGAACATCCATCGGTGCATATATTATGACAGGAACAACTTGGAAAACTTCGTGAAGAAAATGGCTCACTGAGAAGAAGTATGGAGAGCTCTAACTCTAAGGCAGTATCAGGGAACTCTAATGTAATTGAGTAATTCATATCCACATTCTTTAAGTTATAACTGACCACTTAGCAAGCAGTATGGTACATCACCAACTTCAACTTTCATAGGGTACTCTGCAAAGATCTCCCAGCAGAACACAAAGAAACACAGTTCAAGAAAATTCATTGAATGTCGCAAAGCAGAATGGGTATGGTGCTGGTGCTTCACAGGGTATCCAGCAAAATGGTCTGCACTCGTTGACAGAGCATCATAAGGTATAGTTATAACATGTCATCGCAGTATGCTTAATTTACATATTCATAGCCTACCCACTTTGGAAGTTATTGACAAGATTCTGATTTTTCTATGGTGACCTGCTAAAAAAAACAGCACTGCATCAGAAACAGCTATTACTGTTTATTGAATTCATATCATGTTACAGGGAGATGTATTGGAGGAAGAAAGATCATACTTCGCTTCTAAACAGGCCAGTCTTGAAACTGAAATCAAGCAATTGAAACAGAAACTCAGCCACTATTCAAATAAAGAAGATGAAACAAAAAGAAGGTTAGAAGGTATGTCATGTGAAGTCTAAACTGTTCCATCTTGAAGAAGTTTGCAGCCCTTCTTATATGGGACGATTTTTTTTTTACATATTTTATTTCCTCTTCTCAGAGGAAAACAAGAGGAACGAATTACTTCAGCAGCAGCTAAATGAATTGAAGGTCAACAGGGAAAGGGCAAGTTTGTTTTGTTTATGTCAATATAAGAGAAATGTATACATTCATTATTCGGGCCTGTAGTTTGTATATCACAAGAACACATGTTGCTAATTACCTTTAATATTCAATATCATTACAATTCCTGTCATGCATATAGATGACAGATATGACTCCATGGATATTTTATCTGGCTACATAAGGATAAGTAAACATTCTTTATTTACACTCCACAGATAGCAACTACCACGGAAGAGTTACATAATGAACTAGTTGAGAAGAAAGCAGAGTTGAAACGCATGCAAGATGAGTTGAGTACAAGGGACAATGAGCGTGCATCAGATGGATCTCTTCATCCCTTCGAAGTATGCTGATGGCTCTGCAGAAGGAGAACTCAGATTTAAAGGTCTATATTTCTGTATTGCTATGTAATTGTTCAAGTAATGCTTACAAACTATTTATATTCTGCATGTTTATTAATACTGTTACGCCATCACTGTAATCGGAATGATCATACAGTTTAGGAATTTGATAGAAGATTTTTTTTTGCTTCTGTAGATAGTGAAGGGCAGGCTTGAAGCAGATCTCGCGAATATGGAAAGTACCTCACAAAAAGTTGACTATACTGCTTTTGATAACAATATTTCTGATGCAGAAAAGGTGAAAATACTGCCAGTTGTAAATTACACGTCTTACACATATAATTTGTCATGTAGTAGCTCATGTCTCTGGAAGATACATGAGACAGATTGCTAAGCATTTGGTGGTTGAGCTGCACCGTTGTTTGTTTGTTTTGATAGGTTCGGAACTTTCAAGTAAATTAGTATGTTCTCCGAGGTCCGTACTTTGTTAAAGCAAAATTGTAGGTCTGTACTTTGTTAAAGTAATTTTTTCTAGGATTTTAGCTAGTAAGAGAGGCATCTTGCACTGTCAAAAGTAATAGGCTGTACATCTATGGATGACCTTTGAGCCGAAGTTATGGACCGGCAACACATGGTTTGGTCAAGCGAATAAATGGCCAAGAGAATAAAAATACTAATGTGCTTGTAGTTCGACTATGAAGGTTAAGGAAGAGATGGCTTCATTGAAGAGAGCTTTACATGACACTTCTCATGATCGGGACAGAGCATTACAAAATTTGTCTCGGCTGAAACAGCATTTGTTAGATAAGGTAACAATCTAAGCTTATCTCTTAGTTCCTACCTGCAATTTAGCCCCTAATAAAAATGTGAGGGAGGATTACATTTTGCATAAGCTGTTCCACATAACTTTATTTGAACACTCTAGTTGGTTATGTTCAATAGCTTATGCAAAAAGTGATCGTCTGCTTAAAAAGAAATAGAATGATGGGATGGATGTTTTGTAGCAACATTAATGACAAACTAGTTATTCTTCCTAGGACCTTGAAGACCAAGAAAAGATGGACGAAGATAGCAAAGTCATTGAAGAGTTGCGGGCTATCTGTGAGCAGCAAAGGGCTCACATAGTGCAGTTAGAGAGGGCTTTAAAGGCTGAAATGGCAAAGCAGGTGGAGAGTAAGAAGATACTAAATGATGAACACCTGAGGTCAAATGAACAAATAGAAGATCTTAAGTACAAGCTCGCAAACTGTATGAATGCACTTGAATCGAAAGATCTAGAACTGCTTAATCTGCAAACTGCCCTTGGACAATACTATGCTGAGAGTGAAGCGAAGGTGATTTGAATTTTTGTAACTCTTCATGCTTTGAAGCTTAATGTTTTATATTGAAAATTTTGAGCCTGATTTTGGTTCGCACTTACATATGTGTTCAGGATCGAATTGGAGGGGATTTAGCTATGGCTAAAGAAGAATTGACTAAATTATCAGAGTCTTTGATGGTATGTTCCGCGAACACATCCTTAACTGTACATGCTTAAGAAAGTATTTTCAGTAGCGTATTGCCATTATCTATATCATTCAACTCATTTTCACCCAATTGGTGAATTTGGATTACCTTTGCAATGAAGAAAATATGCTTTTGAGTGTGTGTACTTTGATTTCCAAAATGATGTCATTTCTGGATAAAATAGCTAAAGCTATTAGTTTTTCCAGGTGGCAAATCAAGCAATTGAAATTTCAAGAAGAGAAAAGGATCAGACAGTCGCCAAACTTGCTCAAGCTGAGAGGATGTTAGCAGATGGGAAGCGTTCCATGCAGAAGCTCGAGGATGACAATTCAAGATTAAGACGTGCACTAGAACATAGCATGACAACAGTCAATAGGATGTCACTGGATTCAGATAACTCTGTTGACAGGTGCTGGCTGTTGCCCCTTTTACTGGGTTTTAATGAATAAATATGTGCACATACAGCTAGTATTTGTCTTATACACTGATAAAAGAGAGGCAGGCATGCGGAAGACAATTTTAGTGCAAAACTGATAGGCCTATTACTGTTAATACCTTAAAAACGTCATGAAATTTGTCAGAACCAATCACGTACATATAAAATTCATCCAATGAACTTTCATGCTCAATACGTTCTAGAAAAATAAATACAGAAAGTGGAGCAACCAATAGACTAGTATTTTTTTCTTTCTGTTTTCGTCTTCTCTCCTTTGTGGTTCTTTGAAGAATTAGTAATTGGTACCTGTCTGCTCGCTGTTTTGTGGTGTCTGCAAAATCAAATCATTATCTGTAAACGGGTTTATCATATTTATGCGGAAGTTTTCTTTCTTGCAGAATGTACGAACTGGATGTATATGCCTCTTTGTGTTTTTATTTTCATGTGACCTAACTTCAATGACCATATTATAAGTTAATCTTTGCTTGCAGACGAATTGTGATTAAACTACTAGTCACGTACTTCCAACGGAATCACAGCAAAGAGGTGATTGGCTCGTTCAGACTCTTAATTCTCTCATGAATTTGCCAACTACAAAATTCTCATAAATTAATATTCATATATGGCCCACGTCCAGGTGCTGGATCTTATGGTTCGCATGCTTGGCTTCTCGGAGGAAGACAAGCAAAGAATTGGTTCTGCACAAAGCAATGCTGGCAAGGGTGTCGTCCGTGGTGTTTTGGGTCTTCCCGGACGCTAGTTGGAGGAATTGTTGGTGGAAATTCAGCGGACAAATCTACTCATGCATCTCAGGATAACCAGGAGGTTTTTTTGTCCGCTTTTTGTTCTTGTTCTGGACATGATGCATTTGTTAATGCATTAATAGTATCTCTTCTCCTTCGAACTATGTTTACCACTTAAAAAGCGGGATACAAGTGATACTAAATGTTGACAAACTTATAAAGCTTTTGCTACTTCCTGTTTCCTTAATACCCACATTTTTCTATTTTGTTTGCAGTCCTTTACGGATCTTTGGGTCGACTTTCTGCTCAAGGAGACAGAAGAGAGGGAGAAACAAAAAGCTTCCGAAGCCGCCGCAAGGCTTTCAGAGGAAGAGAACAGATCCGCCAGTACTAGCAATGCATCAAGTTTCCAATCATCACAACACCCAGCAAATCTGGCACCTGGCCCTTCCACAAAGTCACATCAATCTGGTCATCCAGATTCTGAATTCGGTATGGTTCCACCCTCGCCCTCGACGTATACATCGAAGCAGTCACCTTTCTCAAGACCACCTTTAAGATGATGTCAACCAAGTGTACAGTGCTGGAGGACTTTTTTCCTCGCGAGGCTTACCTTTGCCCTGAACTTAAGCTATTCATTTTATTTGTTTACAATGTGGCGATGATAGTCTATTCATAGTTACTCTCCCTGGGCCAGGCGGCATGTCAAAAGTGTAAATGGACCGTCATTTGACGACAGAAACATACAATGTATGTTCCTATACTTGGAATCCGGATGCTGTCTACTGGACCATTTGTACACTATAAAGATGATAATTTATGTTGTTCCAAGTCAAGGTCTTGTACATTTCTCTGTGCGTATTGCAATATCTTTGCAAGTAAGCAGAGTGAATGCTGTAAATTGTAGAACCTGTCCGTTCTTTCCTGTCCGGTTCAACAGGAAATTTGTGAGAGCTCGATGGTAGTACTTCCTGGTTATACGAGGGTGGAACTCAAATGCAAAAATCCGATTCATTTAGCAATCTAAACTACTACAAAGTTCATTTTCGCAAATATACACGTAAGTCGTTGTAGTATAGTGGTAAGTATTCCCGCCTGTCACGCGGGTGACCCGGGTTCGATCCCCGGCAACGGCGTAATTTTTTTCTTTCCATTTTCTCCGTTTTCATCCTATTTCCGCAAAATTGAGCGCGCCTCTTGAAATCAACGTACAAGCCAACGATTTAGCGGACAGAAGTATGATTATTACTTCAACAATTTCAACAACGTACAGGCAGAAAAATCAAGAGTAGATAGCAACAATTTTTTTATGCACATAGATTTTGCGTTCCAAATCCAGCTCCAAAAGATCCCCCAGACAAGAGGTGGCTGAGACCTCCACGCGGATAGGGTTAAGCTGAACTGTGATGGTTCCTTTAAGCTAGATGATGGTACTGCGGATGCAGGTATGGTGCTACGAGATGAAGAGGGATAAGTGATTTTCTCTGCCTGTCTTAACTTGATGGATTGCATGGACCCAGTGAAGCTGAAACATTGGCATGCCATGAAGGCCTACTGCTGGCCCTGCAATGGAGTGACAAGCCAATTTGTAACTGGACTGCTCATGTCTAGTGGATGCAATCAAGGAGAAATCCCAGGATCGGTCGCCCCTCTCGTACTTCATCTCAGAGATTAAGGCTTTAATTAATGGTAGTAGAATTATTTCCTTCGTAAAAGTGAATCATACACAAAATAGGCTAGTCATTGCCTTGCGAATTTCGCGAGAGCGGAAAGAAGAACTGTCACTTGGCAGGGTTTGGGTCCTGAATGTTTGGTTCAGGCGCTCCACCATGACCGTCATGTAATCCCTATTGAGTAATGAAGTTCTCTTTTACCCCCAAAAAAAAGTTCTTTCTCTACATGCGCCATTGCATGATGACGTGCTACAAGTGCAAGTTTTGGAAGCATGTATATATACCTAGCGCCTAGCGGTACTACTGCACACTGAAAGTGGAACGACGTGCAAATAATACTAAATTAGCCGAGCTCAGCATACTGACCAATGACATGTTTCTTGCCTTGTTTGCTCACTTGGTAAGTTGGTATAAGAATCAATCAAATCCCTGTATTGCAAATGCTGTGACAGTTGACTTAGCTGCAGTGCGGCCTAACCATATCTATATGCATGCAAGCCATGCTCTTCTTCAATTTTTGTCTTGTATTTATCTTTCAAACATGGTATATCACATTTCCTTGTCATTCCCTTGTAAGTAACGGCAGCTAACACTCAACATACATAGGCTCATTGTTTCTCGCTCCAGGTCGCAGTTCATGATGAAATTGACTCTTGAACAGTACTGGAATATAATCTTTGACTTGTGCCCATAGCTATGAATCAAGGCTCTAGAACCTGTTAGTTCATCTCTGTAATCTGTTACTGCTGCCGTGCAGTGCAGAAACAAAATCCTGGCACATGCATACGGCATTTCTTTTGCTTATCCTTCGACGCAACTGCATATGCTCGTTGCTGCAAACAGAAAATTCCTAGCTATGGTGTGGAGAACTATCTGAAAGAGGACGAACGCTTATACTATTTTTTATCGGCAATTACATGCCAGTCGTTCCTGCAAACATATCCATCCATAGTCAAGATGAAGCGCACCAATTGTGTGTACAGGCCGTTGCCTCAGCATACACAACTGGCGACGATGGTACAATGGTAGGAAATTATACTCTCTTTTCTTCTCTTGTGAATAATATTCTAAGACTAAGACAATGTTTTTCTTTTTTGAGGAAACTGAACTTGTTTTTCGATAAACTGTTTTCTGTGAAGGAAGTTCAGCTGTATGTAACAAGTATCAGCACCAGCTTTATTTTTTCTTTTGAGGACAGCGCGCTGGTATATACTTTTATCATTTATATGGGAGGGAGGAGAAAAAAGTAACAACATATCTTCATTCTGCTTCATACAGCCAGTAAAACACAAGTTCTTCTCTTACCCGCAAAAAAAAAATCTTGATTTGGTCACTGCTTTTCACATACAATGATACAAATTTGAATAAGGATATGGATTACCGTTGCAAATTATGCAGAAGATGTACATAGAGTCGTGCAGCTAGCGGTGCAACTAAGAATAGAGTGGAAAATCGTTGCAGCGTTTGCTCCAAGTGCTACCACGCTAATAATTATATAAATAATGAATTCAAATTGCAATTCAGAATGAAATGGACGCAAATTCTTCTTTATTAATGAAAATGGCAAGTAATTTGCCTTGGTTTTCTAAAAAAAAAAGTAATTTGCCTTGGTTCAATAAATGGACGCAAATGGTACTGCTGTTTCTTTCCGCAGATCTGCTTTTCCCCATGATCAATTATTGCGCTGAATTTTCAGTACGCTGGGCTTCTTATCTTTCCTCTTCACTTATGTATGTTTGCATAGACTTGATACTTGAGTTGATAAGCCTTCACTTTGTTTTATGATCTGCATGTGGTACTAAGTTATGGCTGATGCATGTAGTATGAATAGGAAATACGAGCCAACAATGGCGCTGTGTTGCAAGATGAAGAAACTTACCATATCTGACATCTACAATCATATAGTTGTGCAATTTCCTCCATTAATACTCCCTTAACTTCTCATGATTAGATTATTATCCGTTTACTCTCGGGAGCCCTTGGAGTTTAACTTATGCAACATTGACAATCGATAAAAGTATATAGATTCGTTACACGAACTATACTTCCGTAAGAATATTCTAATTCACATCCTCGTGTAATAAATTCACTACGGATTCTGGGATTCTGCTAAGTGCCACTCGAGAAGGTCCAAAAACACTCGGCAAACTTATTCTTCCACTTGCTTCACAAAAATAACCCATGTTTGGCACTTAAAAATGGAAAAGGAGCTCATTATCTTGAAACAAGTAACATTTTAAATTTGTCTATTGAATTTCTCTATTTATCTTAAACTCATACACTCAAAATATCTCTCTATGCCAATTTTTTTGAATTTCTAAATGGTTTAGGATTATTCTTTTTCCCTATTAAAGAGCTCCTGAAATATGTAAATATTTTTTAGTTGAAGAAATAAAACTAAACATTAAAAAGTTTGTTCTTACAAAACCATATTATTTTACTTGTTTTCCGAGTGTTTTTTTTCTTCCAAAAAATAAACACTTGGCAAAGTTGTTCCCGAATCCGTCTGGCGTCAAACATGGCTAAAATAGACACATGTCCAAAACGTTGCAGAGTTTTTTTTTGCTGAGTGCCTTGTCCAACAAACACTCGGCAAACCGCGTATATGCCGAGTGTTCCGAATGTTTATCGTTGCACTCGACAATGTGCCGGTTTGCCAAGTGTTGATAAAATACACTCGGCCATGTGGCTGTTTTTGGTAGTGATTAGCTAATGTCGTGTTAGTTCTTACTCCCTCTATTCCAAAAAAAAGGTGTACGCCCTTCGTTTCTCAAAAAAAGACATACAAATTTAGATGTCGTGTCTCGGGTGACGGACACCGGGAGTAGATGATACCCCCTTTTTAGGTTCGGCACAGGGCGCAAAGGAGGCTGGAAGACGTCTTACTCGGGAGCAAGGATGCCAAGTTCTTCGTCGAGAGGGAGAGATCGAACAACACAGCAGGACACACAGGGTTACCCAGGTTCAGGCCGCCCGGAGGCTAAAAGCCCTACTCCTGCATGTCTGGATTGAGAGGTTCATCATGGTGTGGTGTACAAGAGTGTTCTGGGGTGAACCCGGCAGAGATTCGGCCGGAGGTAGACGAAGAGCAGATCCTGCCCTGGGGAGATCACCTCTCTCTCTACCTTCCGAACCCTAGACTAGTCTTGCCTGAGCTCTAGCATGCTTCTATCTCGTCTCGTAGTATTGGCAAGCTTCGCAGGTCTTGACCATTTGCTCGGCGTCGTGAAGGACTGTTGGCCAGTAGAATCCCTGGCGGAAAACCTTCCCCGCCAATGATCTTGATGCAACATGACTTGAACATGTGCCCTCGTGGATGTCTCGTAGAAGTACTTGGCCTTGTTCTTGTGGTATGCAGCGGAGCCTGACTCCGTTGTCACGTCGCCGGTAGAGCTCGCCGTCGATCAGGACGTAGAGCTTGGCTTGACGAGCCACCCGCTCGGCCTCGTGATCATCCTCCGGTAGAGCATGCTCCGTCATGTACTTGACGATGTCCAGGGCCTAGGATGGGTGGGTTCTCTCCACCGGCAACACCATTTGACCAAGGAGGAGCATAGCTTCCCTTGGTCTCGGTCCTGCCGGGTCTTGCGCGCCTTCTGGGCTGGCTTCCCGGGTTGTCGAAGTAGACGGGTCACCAGCCCCCAGTGTCGATGTATACCTTGTCTTGAGCCTCTCAGGAGACACAGAGGGTTGCCGGAGCACCTCAATGTATATCCCGGGAGGTACTGGTTCTCGCTTGGAAGCCATCTGTGACAGCTCATCCGCGGTCATGTTGTCATCCCTAGGGACGTACACGGCCCGGAAGCTGTTGAAGCGCCGCTGAAGCTTCCACACCTCCTCGACGTACGGTGCCATCTGAGGGCAAGCATACTCCTTGTTCACTTGTTTGATGATTAGCTGAGAGTCACCCTTGACGATGAGCTTGGTGATGCCGAGGCCAACGGCAGCACGAAGTCCCGCAAGCAGGCCCTCGTACTCCATCGTGTTGTTCGAGATATTCTCCTTGTACAACATCTGGACGACGTACTTCAGACGATCTCCTGTGGGGGAGACCAAAACAACTCCGGCGCCTCCTTGGCCCTTGGTGTAGGAGCCGTCGAAGTTCATGGTCCAGGCGTCGGGATCTTCTTTCCCGGGAAGGCTGGATTCCTCCACCGGGTCGTCGAACGCTGTCTCAATCCACTCCGCCGTGAAATCAGCCAGCGCTTGACTCTTGATGTTGTTCGTGTGCTCGAACTTGAGGCCGAAACCTTGATGCTCCATGGCCCACCAAGAGACTCGTCCGGTGGCGAGGGGATTCTCCAGCGGACTCCTCAAGGGGTACTTGGAAACCACGGTGATAGGGTGGCTTTCGAAGTAGGGCCTCATCTTGCGAGAGGCGATGAGGATCGCCAGCAACAGCTTCTGCATCATGGGGTACCGCTCCCGGGAATCGCGCAGCACCGAACTGATGAAGTAGACCGGGTGCTGTATCTTGCGGGTCACCGAGTCCTTGACGAGCTCAGCTGCTTCGAGAGGGAGCGCGTCAGCCCCCAGTGATGCTTCTTCTGCGATGTCGATGACAGCGTCGGTGGGCATGCCAGGCTCAGGGCCTTCCGGCCCTATGCCACCTGGCTGCTTCTTCTTTCTTGGTTGCCCCGGGAGGATGTTTCCGGGACGCTTGCCGCCGACCTTGTCCGGAGGAGCGTCACGCTCTACTAAAAGAACCGCGCTGATCACCTGATTGGTTGCAGCGATGTACAGTAGTAGGGGCTCCTTTTCTGCTGGTGCCACGAGGACGGGAGGCAAGGCGAGGTAGCACTTGAGGAACTGAAGAGCTTCTTCAGCCTCCGGGGTCCATTTTATAGGACCCGTCTTCTTGAGTAACTTGAAGAAGGGCAGGGCACGTTCTCCAAGTCTTGAGATGAAACGCCTGAGTGCTGTGATGCACCCGTTGAGGCGTGTACGTCCTTGACTCGCCGTGGCGCCTCCATGCGCTCGATGTCCTTGATCTTGTCGGGATTGGCCTCAATCCCCCGGTGGGAGATTAAGAACCCCAGTAGCTTGCCGGACGGGACCCCAAACACGCACTTGTCGGGGTTAAGCTTGAAGTTGACCCAACGAAGGTTGTTTAAGGTCTCGTGCAGATCTTGAATGAGGGAGTCTTTGTACCGAGTCTTGACCATGATGTCGTCGATGTATGCCTCCACGTTGCGGCCCAGCTGGGACCCAAGACATGCTTGCATGGCGCGCTAAAATGTTGCGCCGGCGTTAACGTGGAAGACAGCGATTACGGAGACTTTTCTGAGATCAGCCGGGGGAATGTGGTCGACGACACCCCAGAACCTCCAGATGTAATGACGCAGGGTCTCCCCCGTTTCTTGTTCCAGGTGATAGAGGTCGAGGACGGTCGCCGGGTACGGTGTGCAGCAGGTTCGGAGGTGCGGGCCCTCCCGACCCTCCATCTCTTCCCGGGAGCGCCGCCGGGGATTGGAGCTCTGACCAGTGCCTTCGTGGAGAGACTCCATGGGCCTCTTGCCATGAGGATCTTCGGGACGCACTTACTCCGGCGGCGCCGGTGCAGGGACGGTGGTGCCGGCATCGATGGTTGGTGCATAATTCGCGGGAGCGTGGCATCGGTGAGCATAGTTCAACAGACTTTCCAAGCTAGCGATCCATGCCTTCGCACGAGGATCGTCCTTGCACTGATCTGGCGGGAAAAAGAGAAGCGCTCGAGCTGCACCCAAAGCCCCCCCTAGCCCCTAGTTGTTCCGGCTTGACGGACTGGCTGGCTCACCAAGGACCTCCCGTGCTCCTGACATTTTTCTGCTTGCTGATGAGGCGACCGTCTACCTTGACCGGACGGTGCGGATGACCTCGCTGGAGAAGAAGAGTTCAGGGCAACTTCTGTCGCGGACGAGAAAAAGGCTGTCGAATCTGCCGCGTGCGCAGAGCTCGATGAAGGTCCTGAGACGGTCGGAGAGCTCGATTCAGATCTGGCCTCGGACGAAGTGCACGATGTAGAACTTGACGATGAACTTGACGTTGAACCTGAGGTCGATGAAGAAGAAGACGAATCCAGCGCTTGCACCGCCTACCTGGCGCGCCAGATGTCGTGTCTCGGGTGACGGACACCGGGAGTAGATGATATCCCCTTTTTAGGTTCGGCACAGGGCGCGAAGGAGGCTGGAAGACGTCTTACTCGGGAGCAAGGACGCCAAGTTCTTCGTCGAGAGGGAGAGATCGAACAACACAGCAGGACACACGGGGTTACCCAGGTTTAGGCCGCCCGGAGGCTAAAAGCCCTACTCCTGCATGTCTGGATTGAGAGGTTCATCATGGTGTGGTGTACAAGGGTGTTCTGGGGTGAACCCGGCAGAGATTCGGCCGGAGGTAGACGAAGAGCAGATCCTGCCCTGGGGAGATCACCTCTCTCTCTACCTTCCGAACCCTAGACTAGTCTTGCCTGAGCTCTAGCATGCTTCTATCTCGTCTCGTCTTGTTCTGTCCCCCTTCTCCTGGTGCCATGGTCCTCCTTTTATAGGCTAAGGGGATCCGACATAGTCACGCGAGAGGTGTGAGGGGTCTTGGCGGGAAAAACCCCTCGGCGGTCCTTGGAGGAGACGTGGCACTCTCTCCTCCAAGCGTTCTGAGGAGGGCGGCGTGGTCGTCCGCCCTTGGAAAAGGTGGGACGGACAAAGCCTGTCCGCCCCACCAACTACGCTCGTGGCAACGTCACCAGGGCGCGGCCTTCATCTTGGCGCTCAAGTCTTCCACCAGCTTCCGGCGAGCTGACAATCTTATCTTCTCGATGGTACGGATGGATACCCGGGGGCCTGGCCTCCTTCCGGGAGCACGGACCCGTGGGTGTCTTGCCTGGTTCTCCGGGCGAGGGGGTGACCCGGAAGGTCACCTGGTCCTTAGCCGCAGAGACTTGTTGTCGAACTTGTCGGGTGTCCTTGAGGCAGATGGGCTAACCCATCTGCTGTACTTGACTCCTTGCCTTGTCCATCTTCTTGGTGGGCCCCAGCGGAGGACCCACTTTGGCAGCATCAGGGGAACCCCATGTTCCACTGCTGCGACATCAGACCTTGTAAAAATGGACTGAGTTTATAGGAAAAACTATTATCATCTATAATATGCATCATTACATTCATGATTAAATACATTTTCATATTATATCTACAAAATATTATAGTTGTCAATAATTTTTCTCTACAAGCTTGGTCAAAGTTAATTTTGCTTGATTTTTCAGAAAAAAAATATGTGCCTTGTGTTCAAAAACGATGAAAATGTTTTCTTAGTAGTCCATTGACTAAAAATAACCTTCTTTTTTTAAACAAATGTAGTAATAAATTAGAGAGCCGGCACTTTCGCTTAGGTTTTGTACGTGTTGACATTGTCTTTGCACGTGCCCTTGAGTGAAATTTTATCCTTTTCTTTTCTTTTCATTTCTTTTCTTTTGGTGGCTTGGCTAATAAGGCAACACTATGCTGTCATAGTTAGTTATCAGCAATCATTACAAAACGACGCCACGTACCAATGAAACTACACGTACATGCAGTTCGTGCATGAAAACAATGATCTTCAAGTAGCCAAGAAAGGGAGGTGCAGCGGCAAGCAAGTTTTGCATGAACTCGGTACAACAAGTTCAGATGCGTCAGCAAACACATGCATGGAGAGTGACATAATACTACATCTTACACAAAGTGACAAAAGTGATACTTACACGGGAATTTACTTTGGCTCCCAAGTTCATATGGTCCTGCCCGAATAAAAAACCGTCAAATATTTCAAAAAAATCTGAAAATTTTGGTGGTGAACATATACAAGTGTTCTAAATACGTGCCAGATTTCGTAGCAAAATGACATTTGTACTGCTCTGTTAAAAAAAAATCAATGGACAAAATAGGATTTAAAACTATTGTTTAGAGCATTGATTTTTTATTCTTTTTTGCACGGAGCATAACAAATGTTATTTCATTATAAAACTTTGCACATATCTAGAATACTAGCATATGTTTGTCATATTTTTTTCTCAATTTATTTATTTTGGCAGAAGCATATGAGCTCAGTAGTCAAAACGCTCTCTCCTTAATCAGACTGTCGCACATATGCCAAACGAGGCACAAATCCCCACGTTTCAGATTGCTGAGATACGAGGGAGGGGTCAGGGGGAGCAGGCATGTGCTCCTATGCATTTACCGTCCCAATGCTCTATTATGGTGGTGTCCTTAGTCGTTATATCAATATTGTTTTTGTCTTTGTGATGCCTTTTTTAGCGGCTATTAGGGGATATAATGAATCTGTCTCTTATCTCAGATACAGTCTCTACACACAACATTTATGCATAGATTATTAGATCCTACGCTATAACCAAGTGAGGCATAGACGATCTTAATGCTCCCTCTATTTTTATTTACTTTGCGTTCTGGATTTAGTCAAAGTCAAACTTCATCAAGTTTGACCAAATATTTAGAAGAAAAAATATAAACATCTATAATATAAAATCTATAGTATTACAATCATCATAAAGTATATTTTTATATTATATGCATTTGATATTAGGGATACTCATATTTTTTACGATATTCTTGGTCAAACTTGACAAATTTTAACTGACTAAACCCAGAACGTGAAGTAAATAAAAACAGAGGGAGTATAGAATGCATTACGCTAGTTACCTCTAAGTACCTACATGTCATAGAAGAGCACGCTAATAGACAATGCATTGAAAGCGGCTTAACATCTTCCATCTTGCCACCCCTCAACCTGTTTGGCACCAATATAAAAATCACTGAGTTAGATTTAATCCAAGCAATCTAGATAATCAAAAAGAAAAGATACAATGCATGAGTAAATAAGTCCGCACCATGCGCCCTAAAATAAGTCCAGTTACTCTCGTGATTTACACCAAATCCCCTAGATGTTCAATATTCCATCATCGTCTCATATAGTCATATTCCACAGCATGCATGCGCTATTGCAAAAGAGGCTCCTCTACACTGTCTCTCATGATTGTATATATATGTTAACACTTCGTGTAATATACATATATATGTATTGCTCTAGATGCAGATGTCAGTACGTATTTAGTGTGATATACACGGGAACAAATGCACACACACATATATATATATATATATGCGGTTTTCTCGATATACATGGGCATTTGGCCTAACTCTCATTTAAGTACTGATTATTGATAAATGCATGTGCATGGACAGACTAATATTGGGGGGTCAGTATTTCTAGGGAAATTAATGGCGCACAAGTGCTACACTCTTTGCATTGCTTTGCACCAGCACATCACATGCACAGGCAGCTTGATGGTATATCGAGTCTCATCACACTATAAATATATGGTTCAGGCCCATGACATTTTGCATCCATCACAAGAAGCATAAGCACAGACATATACACAGACATAGCAACAAGCGAGAAGCTGATTGAGTGCAGTACAAAACGAAGACAGATGGCTACAATGCCAGCGAAGGTATGGATGGTAACAATGGTGGTAGTGTGCCGCTTTTGCGCAGGGTTTGGAGCTGGAGGCGATCAGGCAGCCAATATCCTTTGTCTGGGCTCGCCGGACTACAGCGACGCGCTGGCCAAGGCTATCCTGTTCTTTGAGGGGCAGCGGTCGGGGCGTCTGCCGGCGAACCAGAGAGCCAGATGGCGCGGGAACTCTGCGCTCACAGACGGACGGCAAGAAAATGTATCGTCCCTTACAATCATGAAGCACTGCCCCAACGTTCCTTTGAATTATATACGGGCATAACTAATCTAGAAAGGAGTTTTCACTTCAGCACATTCAAAAGCGGACTACCCATTATATTTTCGATACAGACCATCTTTTTTTTATCAAAATAATTTATTCAGAAAAATAAAATCATCCTCCATCTTTTTCTACTTGGAGTCTTCTTCTCATTCTTCTTCTTCCGGCCTTCTCTTTCCTGGCAAGGTCATTGTTTTCCTCTGGATACACCTTGATAGGCTAGGTTTTCGGTTCTTTTCGACTGTGGAAACCACATTTAAGAGTTTTCAAAAAATGATAAAAAAATTACATTACATTAAGAGTGATGCTCTAACAATACGAAATACATCAAATTTCAACTGATATTCATTTAGTTGGTATGACCAAAACAAATTCAGCAATTAAGTGCATGTTTGCTATTAATAATTGCCAAAAAGTTTCTTGTAGCTTCTAAACGATTTTGACTTAAAGCGTGAAATTTTACGTGTTCATGGAACTTTATCCTTCCAACTTACTTTATTTTTGTAGATTTTTTTAGAAAACTTCAAAACATGATTTTTATGGGGTTTCATCGCTTTTTGCCGTAACTTGGTTTTCACTGGTAGTGGCCGTGGTTGGTTGGTTAGGGTGGGGTGGAGTTGTAAACCGTGCCACAATATAACAGAGATGAGATATGGACTTTTTGTCTATTTACATGTTGCCTAAATTTTCAAAAATTCTCGCTCACATTTTAATTTTTTTTCAGCATCCAACCATCCTTATCTCCATATCACGCACTTAGTAAATGACGTGCAGACAAACAATTATACATATATTTCGCTAAAACCACAATATCCTTCAGTGAACAATTTTTGTCCAAGTAATTTAACAATTTTTGGATGAGTGAGATTTTCAAAAAGTTCAAGCCAACTCAAAATTAACAAAACAGAACTGAAGCAGGATGAAAAAAAAATACAATCGTCGCATGCATGCATAATGACGTGTTCTTGGTGATTGATGATCGACCCCAGGTTAACCTGACCGGTGGCTACTACGACGCCGGCGATAACGTCAAATTCGGGTTCCCGATGGCATTCACAGTCACCCTCCTGAGCTGGAGCGCCATCGAGTACCGCGGCGATGTCGCGGCGGCGGGGCAGCTGGGCAACCTCCGGACCGCGATCCAGTGGGGCGCCGATTTCCTGGTCCGTTCGCACACATCTCCCACTACCTTGTATACCCAGGTACTACACTAATTTGATACGGAGTACTCTATGGCAGTCAAAAAAGAGCGTAATGATCTTAGTGTTTTTGTTGCGCTCAACTCAAGGTTGGCGATGGGAACGCCGACCACCAGTGCTGGGAGCGGCCGGAGGACATGGACACGCCGAGGACTCTGTACAAGATCACCGCGGACTCCCCTGGTTCGGAGGCCGCCGGTGAGGCGGCAGCGGCGCTCGCGGCGGCCTACCTAGTTTTCAAGGACGACAGCGACAAGACCTTCTCCTCGCGGCTCCTGGTAGCGTCCAGATCGGTACGTGCCACGCAAATCATCTTCACGTCCATCTCACTACCAGAATCTCCTCTGAATCGGTGACCTCGGCCTGCTGTTTCGTCGTGAAATGAAAAGCATAACAGTTGATTTTTCGCTTTGTGATGGACGGCCAGCTCTTCGAGTTTGCCAACAATTACAGGGGATCTTTCCAGTCATCCTGCCCCTTCTACTGCTCCTACTCCGGCTTTCAGGTAAACCATAGTATCGATCTCAAAGGTCGGAATAGAATAGATCATGTGTGCATGGTGGATCAACTGTCAAACAAAATCTAATGTGCCACAGGATGAGCTGCTCTGGGCCTCGGCATGGCTCTACCGCGCGACCAGGGACGCCAAGTACCTTGACTTCTTGAGCGATAACCAGGGTTCCAGCAACCCTGTGAACGACTTCAGCTGGGACAACAAGCAGGCAGGAGCTCAGATGCTCGCAACACAGGTCGGTTTCATAGCATACTGGTGTTCCTTGAGAAAAGATTATGCCGAAGCTTCAAGTGAAGCGACTCCATGGATCTGTGTCTTGGATTTCAGGAGTATTTGGGAGGAAGGACAGAGCTAGCAAGGTACAAGACCAACTTGGACTCCTTCGTCTGCGCCCTCATGCCTAACAGCGGTAATGTGCAGATACAGACAACTCGTGGTACGTACGGGGATCTCGTCTGATCGACGATGACCCCAATTCCCTTCTGAACAGAGCTGCAGTTTGTTTTCGATCAACATTTCACCTGTTTCTTTCTGACTCCAGGAGGGCTTCTGTTTACACGCGATTCGGTGAATATGCAGTACACCACCACCGCGGCTCTCGTCATGTCCATCTACTCCAAGGCGCTCATGTCCTCGGCGTCCGACGGAGTCCGCTGCAGCGCTGCAAGCTTCTCTCCAGGCCAGATCGCTTCATTCGCCGCATCACAGGTACCCTAGAACCTAGTAGCATTTGAGACTGAGTCACTTCAGTATTTTGCCTGAATGTACTGTTCGACAACGCATCTGGCTTCAGGTCGACTACATCCTAGGGAAGAACCCCATGGGCATGGCCTACATGGTGGGGTTTGGCGACATGTTCCCCAGGCGCATTCACCACCGCGGCTCATCCATCCCCTCTATCAAGGTTCTTAGCAGGACGGTCCCCTGCAACGAAGGGTTCTCGTCATGGTTACCCACGAGCGACCCGAACCCCAACGTCCATGTCGGTGCCATCGTCGGAGGACCCGATGGTAATGACCAGTTCAGCGACAGCAGGGGGGATTCCTCGCACTCCGAGCCAGCGACGTACATCAACGCAGCCTTTGTGGGTGCCTGTGCTGCTGCTATGGGGCACAAGCAGTTGGAGGAGCCTGTCGACGACCTAGCACAACCTTTATCATCTTACTAGACCACAAGTATATGCACTCCATACATGCAAGGAACTATACTACGTTGCGTTGCCAACTTTAGATGTGCGAGATGGAACTTGTAACACCTGTTTATCTGTGTACTAGTACCCTATACCTGTTTGTGATCACCGTGTGTAAGTGTATAATATCGTAAGAAATAAATGCAGTACCAATACCATCTGATCATAATATCACATATCAATATCTATCCACCAAAAGCATTACATCCGGTGGCTTCAGCTTTCTAACTAATCTCATTTCAAGTTGATTCAGTAAACTGTTATCTACAAGCTTGCATTGACAGCGCACCAGCTAATCGCTGGAACTAACTGTAATAGTAAATAGATTTATGATTTTTCATTCTACTGTCACTTATATAGTAAGTGTGTCGTAAAACTTCCTTTTGTCCCTTTTCAGACAATTTCTTTGTCAAAACGAGCCACTAAATTGATCAATCCAGGAACCAGCAAAAGATGCCCAGTTCACACCGGTTTCCACAAGAAGCTCCCAGAACAAAGATCCACGGCAAGAACTGAAGAAAAGATGAGCAGAGCCAGCGTTTCGTATCTATTCAAAGGCCATCCTGAAACCTCAGCCATCGTCTTCAAGAATGGAAGGGATTTTCTATCTAGCTCCCGGCTTCTTATTGACCATGCTGTGACCCATTGCACATCCGATGGGACCATATTTAGCTCTTCTCGGAGACGTCTTTCAAGGTCTGGCATATGCCCACCTCCATACAGAACTGCTATTCTCTTGTACCCTCGGTTTATGGCACCCTTTATCTTGTCAGTGGCAACTCTGTTCCTCTCCCCAATTATAACCGACTTATCCTCAGCGGGAGCAGTCATAGCTGTGAAACTATTTATAAAATAAAAGAAACAATTAATTAATGAAGATTCATAAGTGGCTTTAAAGTTTTAAATTTACTCACTCAGAAGTCAATTGCTTAGCCAGGAAAATCTTTAGAGCAGCTCCTAAATCTAGCTTGGATAATGCTTCGAGCTCAGGATATCCATCTTGATTTTCCACTGGCAAACAAAGCCCGGTGATAACAAATAGTCCAACAAGTGGCATTGGTAGAACACGTGAAGCCCATAGCAACTTAGATCTCCAGAAATCAAGACCATCTGGCAAACTTGGTTGTATCAAGGCTTTAGTAGATTTCAGTGTCATGTCCACTGCAAATGTGAGAAAGCTTTCACCTCTTTCAGTCTGGAAAACATAAAAAAGGTAGTGTTAACATTAAGTCCACTATGTTTGGAAGGCCTTGACAGAAAGAGAAAGTACAGAACATTGCACACATGAGTTCAAAAGCTGTTTGCTATATAAAGTTTGAAACAAAACAAGCATGTGAAACTTATTGTGTAGGTAGTAGTATTATAAAGCAAAACTGCAAGCAGCAACAGGACATTACCTGAAGCTGCTTGAATGTCTCATAATCAAGATCCGCATGCTGCCATTTCTCATCGCCATAATCAAGGCAATCTAGCTGGTAATCCAATGAAAGGATACGAGCCATTTGTTTCTGTATGAAACCAAGAATACTGAAGCCTCTACGGGAAGATTTAAGCTTCTTCGCGAACGTTGGGTCCTTTTGATTGTTCAAATTCTCCCGGCTTGTCACCATTTCATACAGAACGCAATCATAGTCTTCAAGTGCTTGTTGGAGTTTATCGAAGTATCTGAAGAAACGTAATAAATCTTAGCTAATTCACTTAGTTGGCAGCTCCTATCCGTGAATCAAATAGACAACCAGCGCAGGGGATCTTGTGATAAGCAAATGATGGTAGTGATAGTCAAGTATGTGAGCTCATAGAGCTGCGAATGCCGGCGTAAACAAATGTTTCAACATGAAATGGAGCACATACTCTTTGTCAGCAATGTGTACAGTAGAAACCAAATCAACCTGCACCAAACAGAAACCAAATCATGAATCGCACAAAGTAACGGTTACAATTCAAGCGCTTCCGGAAGCAAAATACCGGATTCGCTTACAACTAGAGCAAAGCATAAGAGTGTTCCGCAAGGCCGGACTTACGCGGAGGAAAGGGTGTAGGAGCGACCACGGGAGCCGCTTCTCGTACCGCACCACTGCCGTCTGCAGCTCGCCGTCGCCCCCTCCTCTGGACCCCGGGCGGCGGTACCGGAGGAAATCCGCGATGGAGCTGATGGCGGCGACGGGCCGCAGGACGCGGCGGTGCCGGCGCCGCGCGCGCGTGTGGAAAGCGACTAGGGAGGTGGAGGACGCCACCGCTGCTGTGGAGAGCATGACAAGCGTCGGGGGTAGCTAGGGTTAGGGTTCCGATGCGAGCGTGTGTGGTGATGGCCCTGGCGGAGGAGGGGAGCACGGGAGCTCGGGGAAGATTGGGGGGATAATTGATGATAACCCCCCAAGTGCAATTATGTTTGCTCACATGCCCCCAAATGTGTCTATGACATGTGGGGTTTAAGTGGCATGGGGGGTATGTTGCACGGCAGTGTCACACGGGGTGACTTGAGTAGAGGAGTCCGAAGGCGAGATTGCACACGAGCGCTAAGACATGATGTACCCAGGTTCGGGGCCCTCAATGAGGTAACACCCCTACAGCTGTCTGATCTCTCTAATATTGGTGGACATAGTACAAAGTTGCTCATCGAGCTGTTTGCGAAGCTCTCCATCTTGCTCTGGTTCTAATTCGCTATGGGGGGTGGAAGAATGAAGTGTTGGTTACCCTCTACTTGGGTGTCCAGACAGCCTTATATAGGCCTGGTTGTCTGACTTACAGGTGGGGCCGGCTGGTCACATCAGCCGGCTGAGGTAGGCTATAGTGTTTGTCCTTCATGATGTAGGCTACAGTGGCACGGCGTGCGTCCTTGTCTTCAATGTGGGCAGCGTAGGCAGCCGGATTGTCCGCTATGGCAGGCTGCTCTCCACCAATCGGGTACCATTGGCCTTTGCGTATGGTCACATCGGAGTACTTGGTGGCGTAGGGGACGTCAGGCTAGGCTCGCTTTAGCCCATGCCTGCACGTCGTGGACGGCCAACCGGCTGGGGCGTCGACGTCCACACTGGTCTTGTCAAGTACAGCGGACACTCTTCGAGATGTCCCATCGGTCTGGAGAGTCGTGGATGATGTCGAGCTTGTGGTTCGCCTTTTGCCATGCTATCTTGCTGACCACGGCGAGCTAGGCGGAGGCCGGCTGCCCTTGAGCAGGCGGATCCGACTGGGACCGAGTAGGCGGGGGCTGGCCGGGCTCTAGTACCTGGAATGAGGAGTGATTGCGTAGTACTTGGATTTGCTTCAAAAGATTTTCAGTGGGACTTTGCCCAACCGGGGGTCATCCCCACGACACCCCCTCACTGGCCTGCTCCTGGCCGGTGCCACTGCCAAAGCCGGCGGGGTGGCGGTGCCCTTCTCGTCAAAGGACGGAGGGGAGGAGAGTGCACCGCGGCGACGGCTCCATGGGCAGTAGTGGAGTGGTGGCGGCGGTTCAAGGGCGGCGTGGCCTTGGAGCCGGGGCCTGAAGCCGGAGCGACGCCTTGGTGGCGGATGGCGCGCAACGTGCCTCTGGCGGCGTGGTGGTGGATCGGATCAGGGCTTTAGGGCCCGATTGGCCGTCTCCTGCCATGGACGGTTTGTGGTCATGCGATGCGGCCGTCTTCTCTGTTGCTGCTCCGATCGACGGCGTGGGGGCCTGCAGGTGTGATTGAAAAAAGGCGGCGGTCCTATGGTTCCTCTTGCGCCAAGACGAAGATCTGCTTGACGCCTTTCCTCCTCGATTTGGCCGGACTGTCAGGTTCCGGAAGGCTCAACCGGTGAACTCCCATAGGCGCATTATGCCTGAAGATTGCTGAATCGGGTGGGATTCGGTCGTGCCCATTGGGTTCTCCGTTAAGGAGGGAGCGGAGCGAGTCTCTGCTATCTGTTGCCATCATGGGATATGCTTAGCTCCATGGTAAAGTCAGAGACGGAGAATGTCATGGAAGCCGAGATTTGAGGACTAGTAATGGTGATTGGAGCCTTTACGGTGACGAGAAACTTGCTTGGAGTTTCGTGATTTGTAGCAGCGGTATGTAAGTGGGGGCGATAATAGAGGTGAAGTTCAAAGTCTTACCTTTCAGGGTGAAAATCCAAGGTTTGGCGTTAATTGGTTGTGCCTGGCAATGGCCTTGCTGAAGGCATTGTTGTGGGGACGACGGCGCTTGTGCACTGTTTCCTTCTTGAAGGCATCGCTTCTGGAGAATTTGGACATCAAGTGTTGTCTTTGTGGTGGTTGTGCTACTGCTGCAAGGGCTGGAACGCGGGACTTCTCTTTTTTAGTTTCTTCTTCTTTCTTTTTTGGATGTGTGTATCCATAATGCCATTAGGGTATTGCATTGTTGCAAAGGCTAGGTGTAATTGGTAAATCGTGTTGATTCGTTCCATTACTTTGGAGGTTTGGCATAGACCAATTCAGCCCAATTGTCCGGTCTGTGCGTGAATTTACATATCCAACCCATATGGCTATCCAGCGAGACCGGACATGTCCGTCACATTCGGATCTGACACCCCAGATCCACCCTGAGATTCCCAGTTGACCCAAATATCTCTTGATTTGCCACCCTCTCCTGACTCCGTCGCAATTCCCCCATGTCGTTCGACTCTGTCCTAGCCGACGTCCACCCACGAGAGAAGGAAACTGATGGAGAAGCAGACTCTCCTCGTGGAGCTTGTGGAGAAGGATGGGTCGTCTGAATCGGTGGAACAGAGACTGTCCACCGAACTCGAGCGAACCATCGCCCGGAAGGATAAGCGCGCCCTACAGCGCCTTCACCTGCAGGTGAAGAAGGAGGAGGAGGCTAAGAAGGCCACTGCGGAGAAGCTCTGCTGGCTCCGAAGGTCAACGTCCTCGGCCACGAATGGGGCTAATATCCCACCTTCGCAGTGGCATATCCCGGAAGGCTTCGCACAAGAGGACGTGTCCCCAGACATGGTGTACGACTTTCTTCAGCTCCAACGGTCACGGCCATTGTCGGGCATCTTCGGCTCTCAATGCACCCACCACATGTTTGACGAAAGTTCAGACACTGCTAAGGTTATTTCTTCCCTGTATGCATTATTTGGGACCAACTTTAGGATCATAACTTAATTGTGATCCATGTTAGGGACTTGTTTATGATGGATCTCATCAAAACTGGTCAAAGTCCTCCAAATTTTGAAATTTATGGAACCGCGCCCCCTTTTATAATGTCGGACAATCATCCGACACTTTATACTCAACCCCTGAAGATAAATTGTTATGCAAATCTTGGTTGGCCACAAGCATGGATCATATATGTGATCGACGTTGCATGTGTTTGTATGTTTTTGAGGGGTCAGATTTGACGGAGACAACTACGAGGCCAAACAAATAGAGCCAATTTTGCCCAGTCTGGTTGGAGATGTTCGAACCTGGAACGAGTGAGAGATGGTAGATTGTACAATGGTGCCATAGGATGATTTTTAGATGGATCAAAGAAATAGTTGGATCAAAGAAAAATAGAATTTTTTTCTCTCTTAGTGGATGATGATTATCATATGATAGTACTCCCTCCGTTCCTTTTTATTAAGGTGTCTAACGTTTTAGCATGAATATTAAGACTCCAGTATTTTGCATGCAATTGACCTTAATAGACACAAATTAAAAACAATCCATCAAATCCCTCTGTTCCAGATTGTGAATCATTTTTTGATAGGTAAAGTATCCATAAATCGCCGATATTTAAGAAAAATCTTAGGTCCTGTTTGGAACATGGAAAACCGTAGGAAAACTGGAGGAATACTGTTCACACAGGAAACTATTCCTTTGCACCGTTTGGAATGCAGGAATGAGCGCAGGAATTTCACAGGATAGGAATTCACTTCCTTCGCATTTGCAGGAATTCTGTAGGATTCCAAACATCCAGTCCGACCTCATTTGTTTTAATTCCGTCGCGGAAGTTCGAGGCAACTCAGTCACTAACGAAGCCAAACACGCGAGATTAGAGAGCTGCTGAAAGGGGAACTCGCCGACGGTCGAGGCGGCCCCGACCACAAGGGTTACCTGCCCTTCGTCGTTGCTAATCGAGGCTGCCGGGCTTCCTCGCTGTAGTCATCGCCTGCCACGGCCCGCAGGCCATCCCCACGCCGCCTGCACACCGCCATGGCACGTCCATGTGAAGCTCGATCTGCGCCGCATGAAGGCCTCCAAACCACGTTGTGCTGTTCTTTTCCTTGGAGAGCTATGCAATTAAGCTGCTGCTAGCGTCGGTTTTGGATGCATTGGCCAGAACTGATTGAAAGAATGGAGATCTGAGGGAAAACTACGGGGGTGAAGATAGCATGGGAGAGGATAAGAATTAAGAAACATGTGGTAAAGAGAGCATCCCTTTTAAAGGGCCCACTAGTCAGTGCCCTGCAGCAGATATTAGTAGTATATAGGCACACCAGTTAATTGCTGTATTTACGAATCTAGTTTCCTTAAGCACGAATCACTCATATGATTTTCTGTATGTTTCTTTCCTGTGTTCCAAACGACATTTTGTGAAAATTTCCTATGTTTTGAATTCCTCTGGTTTCCACATGTCTTCCTTTCCTATTTTTCCTATTCCTTCGTTTTTCCTATCCTGTGTTCCAAACGGAGCCTTAAAAGTTCAGACACCTTATATGAACGGAGGGAGTAAGAAATATGACCTCTTTTATACGTGTACACAAATGATCTCTTTTATAACACTAGTAACCATGTACGTGCAACGCACGTTTTATACGTCAAATGGTTCCATATGAGTTTCCCCCCGCTCCTGAATAAGCAGTAAGGTGTGAGCGTGTTGGAACGATCTCGCTTTGAAAGCTCAACCTCAGAGGAATCAGTTTTGTCGGTCCATTGACTTGGCATAAAAAGGCTGAGTTGGGTTCTACTCCATGTGGTGCACTCCTGCTTCTTCATACCCAGAAGGCGTTTGCGCTGCTCCAAGGGAAAACTTTTTGCTACGTACGTCGGCTAAGAAATAAGAATTCAAAAAATGTCATCTAGTTTTGCTTTCGTTTATCTAACTCTTGGTTATACTCCAATTCATCTGGCCCTTACGGCCTTACTACAACAATATATAGTGATGCTTCCAGTAGAAGGAGATGTACTATTTGGCACAGAAGCTATCTGGAATCGAGCTCACCCAGATTCTATGCCTGACCCCCTCTGAACGCATACATACGCAACCAGGTAGCAGCAAGCAAGCTTGATTCTATAGCAGATAGAGCCTTTGATTGATGATCTGATCGGAAATTACCTACTTCGCGTCCAACAAGCTCACCGTCTGGCATATCATGCTTGCTAGCCTGCCTCCAACAAGCTCACTCTTCAGTAAAAACGCCCAACAGAACTGAGACAGTTCTAACTTACTGATTGTAGACTCTCCTAAGATGCTTAACTGTTCACTGAATTTAAAACCTAACTATATGAGAGTGTGTGCCCAGTAAGTTTTCACTGAACTGTACTGAAACACATCCGCAATACAACAAAGTTCAGTACTCGAACTTAGTTTTTGCTCACAATTGCTGGTACAAGCCTGTGCAAAAAGTAGCAGCACTGCTGGACAAACGTCGCGCATAGAGTTACACCGACTCATATTCATGAACCAATCTTTACTTGCTACCTGCAGAGGCCTCCAACAATCACACACAGGATATACGCATATAGAACTTGACAGAAATCAGGAGTTTACAGTCGTCGGCAACCAAGCAACCAGCGGTGAAGTGGAGGAGCGCCGAAGTGTGAGACAAGCGGTCCAGCGCGGCCGAGCAATAGAGGCAACAACCAGGCTTACGCACCGAGCAGGCGGCGAAAGCATCCGCAAGCACGATCTTCTCGCCGCGCGGGGGCGCGTCTTCTCGCTCCGGTAGGTCTTCATCACGGGCCGTACGCTCCTCCCCTCCATCCCTCTTCACCACCGACACCTTCCTCCTCCATCCCCTCCGCCTACTCTCCCTCCTACTTCCCTGCATGCGCTGGATGGCAGCCCGTGCGACCTGAAGGTTCCGTGCGTGCGGCGAGCTCCCCTCTCGTCTCCCTGCTGGCTGCTCTCCCCTTCCTCCACGGTTGAAGGACGCCGGCTATGGGATGGTGGCGGGCGAGCGGAGCCCTGGCCACCAGCGCGTGCATACGTGTACGCCGCGGCTCCGGCCAGCGACGGAAAGCAGGAGGCGCGCGGAGCTCTGGCCGGCGCCGGCGTGCCTGGAATCTGGATTTGCGGACGCGGCGGATCCGGCCGGCGACGGGAATCAGGAGGCGGCGCTACAGCTGGAGGTGGAGGGCAAAGATGGGGACGTCTTCCGGATGCGGGGCCGCCGGGGCTAAGGTGCAAAACGCAAAAAGGGACCAGGTCAACCGCCGGCGCCGCGCCGTAGAAGGCAATAGCGGTGGAAGGTCGGCGTCGCGGGAGCACATGTCGAGAAAAGGAACATAACGTTTCGGGATTTGATAGGCATCGTTGATCAACAAGAACGGCTCAGATTTAATGTATCAACACAACACAATATAAGTTTGCTCTTTTAATAGTAGTATAGATACATCTTCTCCACTGTACGAGAAAGATGCTATAAGAAATTGTATGACTAAGAGACGACAAAAATGATCGCTTTGTTAACATATATCTTACTATATGAGAAAAATAGAAAAATAAGACACTGTTCTGCACTACACGAGATATCTTCTCTTAGTCATACAATTTCTTATTGAGTTTTAATCGCATCATAATTTAAGGATATTAATTGTTGACGTCTTGGAGGCAATACTAAGAGATGGCCCGTTGTATAACATATATATTTTTTATCTTTCCTAACCACGAACAATGCATAAGATAAGACTATTAACCACGATACACGCCCCTAGGAGCTCGGCTTGCAAGTGTTCTAATACTCCCTTCGTCCCAAAATAACTGTCTTAGATTTGCCAAAAAATAGATGTATCTAGACATGAAACATGTATATATACGTTCACTTTTGGACAACTTTAAGACCCTTATTTTGGGACGGAGGGAGTATTAACAATTGCACTGGTTTGTAACCTTGTCTGCTAGTACAAGTAACGGAATGACGCGGATTGGCAAACCGTGTCTCAACAGCCCTAGTTATATTACATCTGCCAACGCAAGCCAGAGAGTGATTCTATAGAAATTTCAAAGGTTCCGTGTCACTAGGCAGGCCAGCCACCAGAAGAGCCTGGACGCGTGTATCGATACTGCTGCCGGTTAGCAAAGTTCACATGATCAGGTACACTATATTGACTTCTGTTTTTTTTTTTTGAACAAGGGACGGTCCCAAAGGGACCTAGAAGCTTTCATTGAACGGTGGCATAACAACATACAAGGAGGACCAAAGGAAACTGAAAATTACAAACAGGTCCAAACATTTTGCACCAAAGACCCTAGACCTAGCCATCGGGTCCAGCTCCATCACCACCGCGTCGAAGCACCACGGCACAGTCAGACACCACGCCGCCGGGGACGAAACCACTTGGGGCGAGGCACCGGGAGCTAGCTGAGCCAGAGCAGAGGGGCCTCCATCTTGGCATATCAGCCTGAAGGTTGTTCTTCACCATCAATCGCCAGCCGGAGAGAACCGTAGCCGGCGAAGTGGGAGGGAGTGGTCGCCCTTCGACCATCAGAGATGGCAGCAGCAGAGGAGCTGCCATGGATGCACTCCCGGGAGCAGCTTCAATACTCCCCTGGTGCAGAAACGACGCACAGCAGCAAACATGTCGGCCTTCATCCTCCAGATCACCATGACCAGAAGACGGGACTCTCACGCCATGAGCAGCAGCTTCGAATCTACGGCGAACCAAGGCCTTATTGAAGGAGATGCTAGCAGCGGCTTTGTTCGTCATCTTCGGGTCCATCCACAGGAGCTCCACGACGAGGACGAACCGCTCCAGCCCACACCAGATTAGGCCTGAATCCAGTGCAAATCTCCCAGCGCCAACTCTAGATCCGCAATGCTCAGCGCCAAATCGGCCCCTCCCCTCACCTCCACGGCCGGCCGGAGGAAGCTCCGCAGCTTTGCATCGCAGGATCGAAAGAAGGCAAGATCTGCCCTTATTGAAGGGGCTTTCGACCTCTACCGCCCCACCGCCACCCTCCCACCTCGGGAGTTCGCCGGAGAGGGTCGAGGACGACCGGCCAGAGCTAGGCAGCAGCGCCGGCAGGGGAGAGCCCGACGGCATCTCGCCAATAGCCACGAAGGACCAGACAGGAAACCCTAAACCTACACCTAAGGCGAGACAAACTAAGCCTAAACTATACAGGGAGGCCTGACCACCATCTCCTGCTCCACTCCGGCCGGCCGAGCCGGCGGAAAGGAGAGGAGCGGCGCCGGGGGCATGGAGGCGACTCTCAAGGTCGGGAGCAGGAGAGAGAAAAAGAAAGAAGAAGAGTATATTGACTTCTGCTATAGTGTGTTTCACCAAGGCGAGGAATATAGTTATCGTTCGCTGACCTCCCTGATAAACCCAAAGATGGCATTGAAGACAAGTGTCCACCCCTGGGGCGCCCTCTCGGGCTATCCACGTGGCGCCCAGGGGGTGGTTTTCTTGTTTCGTTTTGTCGTCTCGGTCGATTGCACAAGAGAGAGAAAAAAGAGAGGGGTTGCCTTCGTCGTCTCGAGCACGCAACGGTGGGACACCCAGCTCGCTTACCACCGAAGGCACACATCCAGCCCCGCTCCCATCGCCCATGGTCTCCTCTTTCCCTCCCCAAATCTGCAGTTCTCCTCGCTGATGCGCCGCCGCCCACTCTCTCTGCTGATGTCCCAGCCTACACTCGCAGCCGCCACCATCTCGATCTCCATGCCCCGTCTGTCGCAGGAGCCCACGCAGAGGAGGTCGAACATCGGAAGGGCTGCCATCGGCAGAGGCACTGGCTCCGGCAGGCCCGCTGCCCCTCCGTCCCCGGGTTTCCATAAATCAGATGGATTGGGTGGACGGGAAGGCTACATTGAAGGATGAAGAGGTAAATCCTGACATGTTTAGGTTGTGATTTTCTTGTTTCTTTTTCCTAGATTGTACTCTATATTCTAACATGTTAGTTGGATTTCCGTAGATTGTAGGTCCTGAAATGTTTGATGGATTGGCCACACTTCGCCCAGGTGGGCATTCAACATATCCCCTTCTATCTCTATTTTCTAGGTTGTTATATCCTGCCATATTAGGTTGTGATTTTCTTCTTTCTTTCTTATCCCAGTGCGTGCTAATTTATAACAGATTTGGATAACTGGAATCATGCTTCTCCGTTGGTAATATAGTGGTATAGTTAGGTTTAATATACAATACAAAAAGGTTTAAATTTGTTTCCGTATTGTATCATATTCCCAGCTGGTAGGTGATAGGCTACCTAATCCTTGTGCTCTTTATTTAATTGCCAGCTTGAACTTTGGTACAATTTTTTTCAGAACTTTTAATAGCACCACTATCACTATGAAGCACTCAGTTTCTACCTCTACTGATTCAAGGATGTTTATGGAAGCAGGGGAAATCCGGATCAGGCCCGGGCCCACTGTGGTGCTGGGCGTGCCGGTCGCACATGCCCCAAAATTTTGGGGCCCCAGAATTTTAAATTTAAGTACACGTATAAGGAAATGCAGGTGTAAATATAAACATGAAAGAATCATTGTTGTAGTGGTCAGGACGAGATATATCTTCCATCAGGACCCTGGTTCGACTTCTCAGCTCGTTGCTTCATTGCCTCATTTTAGTCCAACGTTTAATTTTGTCAGTTTGGCCAAATCTATAGACTTCAGGTAATGGTTTGAATCCTCCTTGCCGCATATTATTTTTGTCCATTGTATTAACCGTGCAAATAAAAATTGAGTTTAGCCTCACATACTTCAGGTAAATATTTCAAATCATCCTTGCCGCATATTATTTCTGTCCATTATTTTAACCGCCGAAAACAAAAATGCCTTGCCGCATATTATTTTTACGTTGTTTTATCCGCAAAAACAAAATTGAGTTTAGCCACACGTAGTCTTTATCTATAAGGGGGAAATCGATGCACTAACCTTGCAGGCTAACTGAGTGATGCCTTGGGGCTACACCACACGGTGTGCAAACAGGCATATGTATTATCTATTTGTGCTACTAAATATTTAAATTATAATTTATACAACTTTACAAATGGTATTGATATTTTTCAAAGATGAACGAATTTAGTAGTTAAGACCGATTTGGAAATCCGTAGGCCCTCATCTGGGCACCTGGACGTGATGTACTGGACTCATACACGAGTCCAACTTGTTTATTGATCAATCTAGCGACGTGAGAAAATCGACAAGAAGCGTCGAGCTCCAGTTCATGTTATGTTCCTTCTCGATTACTCTGCCCTTGGGATCAGTCGATCATCCACCCCAATTTCGATCGGCACTTCGGTAGGGATTGATCGCCGAATTTTCACAAAGACAAAATAGGGCCTCTTTTATATTTTGGCACAGGGCCCTGGAATTCACCGGCCTGGCCCTGTCCGGATGGTCGAGGTATATATTTGTTTGACCATCTTATTATTGTAAACTTTTGAACTCGGTTCCTGTGCATGAACTGGTCTCTTTACATAGTTAGTACTTATGCTCTCAGTTCCTACCTGTACTGATGCAAGGAAGTTTATGGAAGCAGGGAAAATCCGGATGGCCGAGGTATATATTTCTTTGACCATCTTGTTATTGTAAAATTTTGAACTCGGTTCCTTCGCCTGAACTAATCTCTTACTCCCTCCGTTCCAAATTACTTGACCTGAGTTTGTCCAAATACGGATGTATCTAGACACTAAACAAGTATAGATACATCCGTATTTGGACAAACCAAAGTCAAGTAATTTGGAACGGAGGGAGTACATGGTTAATACTTATGAATTTTAATTCATTTCAGGGAACACTAAATGAGGCGCAGACATTATTTTCTGAAGCTTGTTCGCTACTTCAACAGGTACACAGCACAATACAGGTATCCTAGCATGAGAGTCCACAACTTTTGATATTTACTCCTTGATCATTGCTATTGCAGATCAATGGTCCCATGAACAAGGATGCTGCAAACTGTTACCGGTAACACACTAACTTATTCTTAACCGATAATGTTATATTAACTACAAGTTTTGTTTGGACTTCTTGGGTTCTCTGATTTTTTTTGGTGATTCCATCATTTTGTTCAGAATTATGGCATCTTCTAATTTTTTTCTTATCTGAGCAAATCATCATATGACTTTTTTTGACGTGAATCATCATATGACTTACTCATGTGTCAGGTGCTAATTCTACAATTAAATGAACATCAACTTAGTGTTGGGTGGCATGCAGGTGATAGCGGCGTGGAAATTCTTGATCTTGATTTACTGTGTGCCAGTTGGCTGGAAAAGAGTGAGTTTCCGTTTCACATCAAGCCATAATTTTGATCTGAATTTAAATTTGTTTTCTTATGATGTTGTGTTCTTCAATTTTAGAGGAAATGCTCATGAAGTACTAGCTAACAAAAAAAAGGCCGGGTCATCCTTCTCATTGAACAGAATCCTAAAGGCAAATGCTATTTTCCTAAATAGGATAAATGGAGCTGAATATTCAGCAAATAGTGTTCCAGTTAGTGGATTAACTGATTAAGAATGCTTACCATCTGTAAATTATTTTGTGGATTTTTTTTTCTGTCAGCATGCTCGTGTTAAAACTGATGGGCCTTTCATTGTATATATTTCTGTTTTCCAACCGGGCATGAACACTGACATGGAAGTAATTATTTCTGGTTCACACCAGAACACCCTTGTGGGAAAAACTTTTCACCAAATGTAAAAGAAAAGTTATCTGGATGTAGATGGAAAGTAGATAAAGGACATGAGAACATGGTTCTGTTTTCTACAGTTTGAGATCACGGAAGTGATTATTCAACATAGCTCCCTTGTGGGCAAAATTGTTCACCAAATGTGAAAGAAAATTTGTCTAGATGTAGATGGAAAATAAATAGAGGACATGAGAACATGGTTCTGTTTTCTACAATTTGAGGTGTAAATTGATTTAGGGTGTTTCACTGTTTATAGGAGGTCTTCATATTACGGGGAAATTTGTTAATGAGGATAAAGGGAAGGTCTGTATAGGAACAGATGATTAGTTTAATTTCATGGCATACAATCTAACAGTCTGAACATATATGTGTCGTACACATGCCTATTGGTCTGTTCCTATTAATCTAAAACAACATCATAAGCATGAAAAAAGTCAAATTAACATTATATAAATCAGAATAGTTAGTTTTTATTCAAGCATCACTTGATGAGATTAATTATTCCTTCGCTGATATCAATGGCATCGTTTTGACCAAACCATAATGATGGCGACCCGTATTTGACAGTTTGATCCAGCGGCCAGTTTTTGCTGGGTTTTGGCATGGCTAGTCTTAGGTTTTTAAGTCTTTTTTGACTGTAAGTAATATAGTTTTGCCCTTTTACTGAAGCACTTGCTTTGTCTATTAATAATGAGTCTGCAAATATTTTTTCTACTATGTTGATCAGCTAGCTCTTTATAACATCGTAGGAAAACGTGCAATGGCATGGCACATAGTAGTTAAACCTGTTTCTGCTAAGAAGAAAGTTTTACTGCAAAAACTAAACTCTCTTATAATTTTTCCATGCAGGTAGTAACATGTGGAAGACCCTTATTTCTGGAAGTTGCTCACCATGCTCAAGTTAATCTGAAGATATCTTTTTGACCTGTGTTTGCCACTGCAGTTCATGTAATTTACTTTCAAATTGCAAATTGCGTGCTGTCATGGGCTCATGGTGACCATTCATGCTACTACTACTTCAGATTCAGTTGAAATCACGATTCATAAACTGCATCCGGGTTTTTTGGGCCCTTGTTGATATCAAAGGTCCTGTGGGCATTCAATGGAGCTGCTCGTGCCAAAGCTGGAAGGCACGCTCGTGTGCTGGACAAGAATCCACCTTCCCATGGTGAGGCGATCACGATAATCATGAGCAAGGAGGAGTTTGGAGGCCAAAATTAGGCTCATGTTGCACTAGCAAGCTGGAGCATTTCTCTGTTAACAGAACTTCGTTGATATGCTCTATCTTATTTTTTCAGACAGTGAAAAGTTATACATTAGCTTGGACCTTCTACAATACCTGCATTGGTTTTTGAAGGACCGAATTTGCTCTGCCTCTGTGAACATGATTTTGTTGAGATGTTTTAGCACAAGTTATGCCAGTTTGATGCTGCTTCCGGTTGAGATAATATACAAGCTGTTTGTTGGTTGTTTAATTTGTGGACATGTGAAATTCTGACAGTCTTTCCATCTCATTTTTAGTTTAATTACCAAAGTTGACGCCCGTCACCTTTGCTTTTGCTTTCCTACCGCTTATTTACATATTACATGTTTGAACTTTGAACTGAAATGTTCAGTGAACATACCTACGAGCTGTTGTTCTGTCAGTTTTCATGCATGTGGCCGGAATGTACCATTGAACTGCCAAATTGGTTGAGTGCCTCTAAATCTAAGGTTTTCTGTAGTGCACTCCTTTTTCCTGCTTGAGGCTGAAAACGAGAACTGCATGTTTATCTCTCTAGAAATTTGTCTGAATAATTTACAGGGTGCTAAGGCAGGACTGCAGGATAAAGATACAGTGTGCTGCTCTCTTGATTGACAATGTGTTTCTTCCTCTGACTGTAAGTTGCTTGGAAATGTGGCTGATCCACCGTCCGCATTTTCTTGTCAGGTTGTTAGGCTTGCACTGCTTAAGCTCCTGCTCCAGACCTGCCTTGTCACCAGCGGCTACCACCTCTAGCCATGCAAATCGAAAGTCTAAGTGAAAGGGAGTTACTTCCTGTCAGACCACGAAAGAGAGCTGGCACATGAAATATTGTTAGGGAGGGAAGTTTCTGCCGAATAAGAAGACAAACAGGGATGCTGCATGCAATCAAAGAAGCAGCTCTCTCCCCAAAAGCTTGCCCAAGCAGAAACGAAGAGAGGTGAGGCAGACCAAGACGACGTGATATGCTGGTGCAACATGTCGACCAAATCGTAGAGATAGGGACGAGCAGAGCGAACACAGGAAATCCAGCGAAACTGGAGTTTGGGCCACGATTAGGATGTGATTGGGCCGCAGCGGACCGGCCAGGAGACGCCCCAAAGGGCGCCCCAGCCTCTAGTTCCATATAAAGCAGATCCCTCAAGTCCAGTTTCTGAAGACCCGGAATATTGTGTACCCGTATATGGATGATTATAGGTGCTCTGCCCCCCATACATTCTAATCTGTGCTCGAATGTCATCCGTGCCAGGTGAGTTCATGGCTACATGGGAATGTTCATCCCTGACGTGTCCACCATACATTCTTATCTGTGCCCGGATAGCCGTGGGAGGTGGGTTCATGGCTGTTTGGAGATTATCATCCGTAATGGTGTACGTTTTTGCAGAGCCAGGACTACCCATGGTGTAAACCACAGAGCGATCTTCAAAGTTTCGAGTGCTGTAAAAGTTACCGCCAGTTCTGCCAGATATTGAACTGTACAAGTTACCAGTTGGATCACCAGCACAAAGTCTAGTCTGCTCTTCCTCAAGGCCGGGACTCATATCTTGAGTGGAAAACAAGAGGTGGTTTTCTACAGATTCAATGCCATATTTATCCACTTGTCTGAAATAGCTGTCCTCATAGGGAATACTCTCTGAAGAATATTCAGGTTCACTTGGCATAGGGGGGATACAGCTCCTGGAATCTGACGGCGAGAAGCGAGATACTCATATCTGAATCTCCTTCGACGGAGTTGCTTAAAATGAATGCTGACAGGATTGAGATTCGTCGAGTGTTGGATAGAATGAATGAACTTCTTTACCGGGAAGAAATGAGATGGATGCAGAGATCTCGCATTGATTGGCTAAAGGAGGGCGATCGTAACACGCGATTCTTCCATAGCAAAGCGGTCTGGCGGGCAAGAAAGAATTGCATTAAGAGGTTACAAGATGCTGAAGGAAATTGGCAAACTGAGCGTAGCGTCATGGGAACGATGGCAACTGAGTACTTTACTAAGCTTTTTGAGGCTGATCCATCTTTAAACGGTGCTCCAATCCTTAGTTTGTTTGATACAAAAATTGATGATGCTATGAATATGAAGCTCTGTGAGGATTTTTCAGACAAAGAAATTGCTGATGCTTTATTTCAGATAGGACCGCTGAAGGCCCCAGGGCCGGATGGATTTCCAGCCAGGTTTTTTCAGAAAAATTGGGCAGTGCTGCAGGAGGATATAACAAAGGCGGTCAAGGAATGTTTCAGTTCTGGGATTATGCCAGAGGGAGTCAATGCTACGACAATTGTGCTTATCCCTAAGGTGCAGGATGCATGCAGAATGACAGATTTTAGGCCCATAAGTTTATGTAATGTTATATATAAGGTGGTATCCAAGTGCTTGGTTAATCGATTAAGACCGATCCTTGGTGATATCATTTCGGAGGAGCAAAGCGCATTTGTCCCTGGGAGGCTCATTACTGACAACGCTTTATTAGCCTTTGAATGTCTCCATTATATTCAGCAGGAGAAGGACCCGGTGAAGAACTATTGTGCTTATAAACTCGACCTCTCGAAGGCATATGATAGGGTGGATTGGGGATTCTTGAAACAGATGATGCAAAAGTTGGGCTTCGCTCATTGGTGGGTGCAGTGGACTATGATATGTGTCACCACGGTGAGGTATTCTGTTAAATTCAATGGAGCCCTCTTGGATTCGTTTGTACCGTCGCGTGGGCTACGGCAAGGTGATCCCCTGTCTCCTTTTCTATTCCGTTTTGTGGCTGACGGTTTATCCGCACTGTTGAAGAAAGGTGTGAATGATCGAGTGGTAGAGCCGGTGAAGGTCTGTCGGAGGGCACCAGGGGTGTCGCATTTGTTATTTGCGGATGACACAATGCTCTTTTTTAAGGCAAATCGTCAACAAGCTGAAAGGGTGCATGAAATCATTGATGTCTATGCTCAGGCCACGGGACAGCGGATTAATAGAGGAAAGTGCGCTATAGTTTTTGGGCCAAGATGCCCGGGTAATGTGCAAGAACAAGTTCGGACTGTGCTGCAAATACAGGGAGATGGCTTTGTAGACAAGTACTTAGGTCTTCCGACTCCAGAAGGGCGTATGCATCGTGGAAAATTCCAAAACCTGCAAGCTAAGCTGACCAAAAGAATTATGGAGTGGGGCGATGGCTGGCCATCCCAAGGAGGAAAGGAGTTTCTCATTAAGGCGGTGGCACAGTCGATACCCACATATCTAATGGGAGTGTTTAAGCTTCCTATGTCCGTCTGCGATGATCTCACAAGAATGGTCCGCAACTATTGGTGGGGATCAACCAAGGGGAAGAGGAAGACACACTGGAGGGCATGGGATCAGCTGATTAAGCCAAAAGCTTGTGGCGGTATGGGATTCAGGGATTACAGAATGTTTAATCAAGCATTACTTGCTCGGCAAGCATGGCGCCTCCTGGTTAATCCCAACAGCTTGTGTGCACGGGTGCTCAAGGCGAAGTACTATCCGAACGGGGAGCTGCAGGACACTGTCTTTTCTGGGAATGCGTCATCCACTTGGCAAGCTATCCAGTATGGGCTTGAACTTCTCAAAAAAGGTCTCATCTGGCGCATTGGCAACGGAAAGCTGGTTAGAGTTTGGAGAGACCCATGGATCCCTCGCCCAGCTATGTACAGGCCGATTAGCTTACAGAAGGATTGCAGAATTCGCCGCGTCTCTGGCTTCCTGGACTGCAATGGTGCTTGGAATATTCAGCTTCTACAGCAGTATTTTCTGCAGGGTGACGTTGATGAGATACTGAAAATCCGTGCCTCGCCACGGGGTGCTGATGATGTGTTGGCCTGGGCTCCGACCAAGACGGGCATGTTCACAGTGAGGAGTGCGTACTGGTTGGCGCTTGAAGAACGCCAACGGCCATCTACTGGCGCCACGAGCAGGGCACCGGATGGCCAGCGTGCCATCTGGAAGGCATTATGGGGGTGCCCTGCCCCCCAAAAGGTACGCATTTTTGCATGGAAGCTAGCTACAAATTCTTTGGCTACAGAGGTAAACAAATGCAGCCGACATTTAGAGAAATCTAATATCTGTACCCTTTGTGGCATGGAATGCGAGGACACGTTCCACACCTTTTGTAGGTGTCCAATGGCGGTGACACTTTGGACGGCGATGAAGGAAGTTTGGGAGATCCCGGAGGTACAAGCAATTGTCAATACGGGACCGGAGTGGCTACTGCACCTGATTGCAGACAAGAATGAGGATGTACGTACCAGGATCCTGATGCTCCTGTGGCGTATCTGGCATGTACGTAACGAGGTCACACACCTGAAGCCGCCCCCTCAGGTTGAGGCCTCGAGACGTTTCTTGTGCAGCTATATGGAGACGCTGCTGGTCATCAAGCACAATCCCAAAGCTGAATGTGTGAAGGGGAAGGCGATCGTGACTGAAGCTCTTGCTCCTTGTCTGAAGAAGAGCTGGCCAACCTCGCAAGCCAAGCCCCCGCCTAAGAGATGGTCCAGGCCACCAGAGGGATGGACGAAGTTGAATGTTGATGGGTCTTATGTGGAGGTGACAAGTGAAGCAGGAGCTGGAATGGTGCTGCGAAGGCATGACGGTGAGATCATATTTTCTGCATGCCGACATCTGACGACCTGCTCATCTCCGCTGGAAGCAAAATTATCTGCATGTATGGAAGGAATTGCACTCGCGAAGCAATGGTCGAACCTGCCATGCATCGTGGAGCTGGACTGTGCGGAGGCTGTCTCGTTGATTTCCAACAAAGATATACACTGTTCGAGGGAGATCTTTCTGGTGCAAGAAATCAAGCATCTTATGGGTGACGCTGAAGCCTTTAAAGTGAAGTTGATTAGAAGGGAGCAAAACTATGTAAGCCATGCTATGGCAAGCTACGGTAGAGAGATGGACAGCACTGGTTTATGGCCAATGTCTGCTCCTAGCGATATTCGTGTAATTGCTCTCGAGGAGAGCTTTTTCTCCGTTTAATATATTATCCCCCTAGCAAAAAAAAAAAAAAAAAATCTCCTTCGACATTATGATCTGCAGTTTTCTCTGATTCATTGATCTCTCCGGAGGGATCTGAAGTCTCTATTGCTTTTCGACCATAACTGTGACAAGCAATTTTGAATTCGGAATGACCATATCTCTCTTCTTGGTGAATGCTACTGTAATCATCTCGATAAGTACTGTTCTGTTTGATACAATCTTTGTTTCCTCGTATGCGACTTCTACTCGTTTTTCTGGAGGGAATCCATCTAATTGTTCTGGTTTCCCTCCAACAAAGTTCATGTTATCATCCATACGTGTCCCTTTTCCCTTTCGAGATGTAGAATTCCGCTCATAACTAACTTCAGCATGATTTTGTGAAGGGATGTCATTAGGAAGATAATCAAATTCTTCGACACTGGAGTTCACATTTACAGTATGACCATGCTTCTCAGCTATTTTCTTGTGCTTCTCTGTCCAATCAGGGTGACTCCACATATACAATGGGGGTGGAAATACATTCCACTGGTCCATTTGTTTGTCACTCACATCCAATGATCCAGGCAAGTAGAAGGACTGCAACATGTAAATAAGTTAATAACTTCAGCAAGCAGAACAGCTGCGAGGTTCAATTAATGGAGTCATAAATTCCACACCTTCCCAGAAAGACTTTCATTATCCTCCCAAACCAAATCATAAGGTGGACGTTTTCGATCTAACGTGGTAGTATAGAGGTGAAAATAAATAAACGAAAGAACAGTGACAGCATTATATGTAATATTTCAACAGAAAGATCTTCAGTACCTTTCAGCCTCCTTGGGGACAATCAGTATAATCAGCTTTGGCTTGAACGTCAGTGCCTTCTCAATGAATTTGTTTGCAAGCATTGCTTTTACTCCAAAAGGAGGATTAAGGCCCATTATCTACACAACACAAGTGATAACTCATTTAGTATAAGCCAGATGGAGAGTTCCTAGATACTTCCATCTTTAAGCGAGACGAAAATTGCCCAATATTGACTTCTAATTGCTAACATGCATACGAATACTATATATAAGAAATGAGCGAAATTTGATGTTAGCAGCTGTAATTTTTTGTCGAGAAAACGCAAAGTTCATTTCATTGAAAATATAGAAGTTTGGTTACACTCATAGGAGGAAAGCAAAATAGAGCAAAATAGAATTATAATCTTGACCCAACTTCTGAGTTATTTCAATTGGGTTGGAGAGAGAGATCGTACTAGTTTAGATCATGTGGCAGTTCCCTTTGACGCATAGTCATCCAGTCCCTCTTTTCGAATCAGAAAGAGTTCTGCAAAATGCAATACTCCTTACATCAGGTCTAGTACAATTAGAATATCTCGTTTTGTATAAAGGGCACAATTCACACTAATGAATCAAAGAGACGAGTGACTATAAACGAAAAATAAAGTAAGAGCAAGGACCATCCTCATAACTGCCAGCGTACGACAAGTTCTAATGCACTCCATAAATCCGTGCGAACGCCAGGATAATACTTTGCTCATCTAACCGTGAAAATATTACAATGAATAAACTTTGAAGATTTCAGGTCAATTAAGCGATTTTGGAAATCTGAACAAATGTACAAGTCTTCTTGTAAATAAGCTAGGTGCCACTGCCACTCCAATCAGACGTGTACTCCATAGCCCAACTTGTTCCAAATTACAGAACACTGCAACTCACCAAAACCTTAAACCACAGCACTGGGTTCAACAATTACGGATATTCAGGGCGGACCTATCAATCTATCACCTGCGTGTACACCTGAGTGGGCCCAGGATCGCAGTTAAACGTCAAAATTCAGAAGAGAATTCCTTTGCAACTTCAGAGATAAATACCTAAAGTTTGAATCTGTACTGTACAAGAAATGTCCCCACTGAAATAATTTGCCCCCAGTCATTCTTTTATATGGGTACAGCCCTGCGCTAATTGCAGACCTAGCAAAATGCTGTACTGCTAGCATTCTTTCATTTTTGTAACAAAGAGCATATTACTGATTCTAACCAGTGGAATATTTACTTATGAAGAAACACAACCGGACAGCGCTTTTCTGAATCAAATGCAAAGGCAAACTCTGGTTTTCACTCTAGCAGTATTACAATTAGGTAGAAAACATGAAATTTGAAAGGGCTCCCTAAAGCATGACCATACACGAAGGAGTTTGGTTGTAAGAACTTTGTATTTCCGTTATCTTGGTAATGGAAAGGGGGTTAGCCCGGTTGGAAAATACACGAAGGAGTTCATGATTACACACTTTTACCTTTGGTTGTATAACATCATAATTTTTGAAGTTACACCTTTTTCCAACTTTATCCCGCTTTTCTTTCATAAATTGACTGAAGTCATTTAGACCGCAGGAGAAATCCACAATCTGCTAAAACAAAATTAAAAAAACTGAATGACTACTGAGAAATATAATTAAAAGAAAAAATGTCCCCAAATACTTCCTACACTATTAGGTGGGGCCCTGAGCAGCCTATGCCAGCAAATGAAGTGAACCCAGATCCCACGTCGTCCTGTACTGGCCGCAACCCAACCCAGCTTTTGCTCAAGTCTAGTTTAGGGTTTAGACTCAGCACAAGACCTGGCATCTGAAACTATCATTAAGTTAATTATTCCGGGGCGATAGGCCCCATCCTCTTCCCCTCACGTCGCCTCCCCGGCTACTCCACCTCTGCCGCTGACGTCGCCGGCCTCGACTGCGGCGGTGGCGGCACCCCTCCGCTGCCAAAAACGGTGGTCGGGGAGCGGTCCTTTTCTCGGCTGGCGGATGACCGGCCCGTGGGGGCGGCGGCCCCGGAACGAGACTGCTGCTGTGCGGCGTGGTGGACGCGGCCATGGGCGCCACGACCGACATGGCCGGTGGTCAAGCGCGGTGGACGGCGGCACCGCAGCACTGCCCGGTGTGGTTGCTCCTCTCACTTTGCGGTCAGGTCGACCTCCGGGCGAAAGCCTTGCACCGGCTTTCGAGCGTCGTTTTCCTTCTTGTTGGCGTCGCTGTGGAGTCCTTGATCCCGCTCGACGTGGGTGGTCCTAAGATTTTCGGGTGAAAACCCAAGCTCCATCGGGAGCGGGCGGCGACGACGTCCGTCGTTACCTTGTTGGAGGCGCCACCTTGGAGATTCTTAGCCCTCGCGGTGTGTTGGGCTCGCGGTGCTCGGGAAGGGTGATTCCTGTTGTCAAGGGGAGCGGATGACCGGGGCGGCGGGTACGTCGAGGCGGCGGCCTCGAGCCCTCACGCGGCGATGGTCTTATGGGCAGGGTTGTGGCCAAGTGCGGATGGGGTGGCATCCTGTTGCTGTGCGGACAGCAGGCTCGTTGACCTAACTGGTTTGACTTCGGGCAATGCGAAGCTTCGTGGACAGGTGGAATTGGGTGCCGTCCTGTTGCTGTGCGGACAGCAGGTCCGTTGACCCGACTGGTTTGGCTTCGGGCAAGGCGGAGTTTGTCCTGGTTGCTACGTCGGGGCGGCGGCCTCGAAACAGGTGGTGTGTGTTTGTGACGTTTGGTCGATTTGCGTCGTGTGGACGGCGGGTCGCCTCGTCTGTGCAGTGTTTTGGCCCTGTTTTCCTCATAAACAGGGCATTGTACAACTTGTATGGTTTTTGGACGTAGTTTCCCTTATAACTGGGTCATCTCTTTCAATCTATTCAGACGGTGGATACGACCACCTTAGACATAAAAAAAATATCATTAATGTGCGGATATGTGCCATCAGCACAAGATTCAGACACTCAATTTCTCCTAACTTCGTGTCACCTAACAACTCTCATGCGGTCTTAGCAGATTCGACATGTCCATTAGTCAAACTCGTAACAACTTGAATCATAAAATGACCAAATACCCTCTTGGCCCACATGTAGGGAACCCTCCCTGTCACTGACTCCTTGACCCACACGGCAGCACCTTTCTCTTCCTCCTTCCCTAACTTCTATTTTCTCTCTCTCATCCATCTCTCCCTGCCACCCCGCTCCTCCTACCCTGTTCTGCTGCCAATTCAATACCCCACCCCCACTCTTCTCTGGCTCTCTCTCCCAGTTCTCTCACCCTAGTGCCCGCCTATCCAACTCCTACATTCGTGAGCCTTTGGCAACCTGTTGTCGACCTCACGTCGGTCGTACATATTCGGCAAGGATGAAGTACGACGGATGTGTCTTCCTCAGATAAGGGTACTGGGTGCATCTTTACCATGTCCAGCGAGCTCGGCAAGGAGCAGCAGAGAGGGGAGGGGATCAATGAGTGGTATATCGCATCATCACAGTCTCAGAGATGCCATGTTTTCAGCGGAGGAATGTGCCCTTTTCTCTGCATCCACCACCATGGTGATAGGGAATGACATGACTGCCAAATTTTGGGATGACAGATGGATCAACTTCCGCTCGCGAGATTGCGCGGTTGCTCTACAATTCCATCCCCAAAAGATGCCGCAAAGCTAGGACGGTGGCTGAAAGCACACAGGGTACTAGGCATCGACGAGCTGGGCTAATACCAGCAGATCTGGCACTTGATCGAGCACACAACTCTCATCTTGGAATCTCTTTTGGAAGAACTGGGCACCACCACGTGTCAAATTCTTCCACTGGTTAGCCAACCAAGATCGATGTTGGACCTCAGAACAGCTTGCCCAACATGGCCTACAACACCACACCCGCTGCCCCCTCTACTATCAGGCCCCAGAAACCATACGGCATCTACTTCTGGAGTGCCCCTTCGCCCGACAAACTTGGCATGAGGTTCTCGCTTGGCTACGGATGACAGTTGCCGCTCCAAACCAGGAGGAGACGCTCATGAACTGGTGGCTGCGCACTAAATAGAATACGCCAAAGCAGCTGCGCAAGGGCCTGGGTTCCATCACCTTACTCACACCATGGATGATCTGGAAGCATCGAAATGATTGCATCTTTGAAGGTGCCCAGCCCTCAGTCCAAGCCCTTGTCGACAAGATCAAGACTGAGGCCATGCTCTGGGTTAGGGTTAGAGCAGGAACTCGTGGCCTTTGGGTAATTCTGCCATCCACCTGGGATATGCACTTGCCTGAGGTTGTAACCAAAACCTATCTTTTCAATGAAATGAAACGCAAAGTCTTTGCGTTTTCTCGAAAAAAAGAGATACCATGGAGTGTGCGGCGAGCGACTAGAGGAGGAATAGTGCACGCCTGTTGGAAGGATGGAGGAAAGGACGATATAATGGTGCCTCCAGCCAACCGAGCCAAGTGGTGAGCATGCAAGAGTATGAAGAAGGACGAAGAGGCCTTTTTTTGAGGAAAAATGGCAAGGATCCCAGGTGTTAATAGTTATTCACCAAATAAACGGATAGGAATGATAAGTATGTAGTGCCGCATAACGGAGATGATTGGCTTATGTGCAAAACACAAGGTAAGGAGGAAGGATAGTCAGGTACGTAGCTGATGGCCCAGATGTAAGAAACCCTATATAAACGAAGAAATTAGTGTCACTAGCAGCATAGTCATCAGCACTAGGCTTTATGCCCCTCACCTGGTAAAAGATCCAAAACTTTTGGGCCATTTCCCATGTTTCTACACAATATCACTAAAGATGCCTAAGATACAAGAAATTAATTGCAAACCTGACTAAGAAATCATTTGCAATAACCATTTAATGAACTGAACCCTACAAAATATCAGGGCCACATCATGGATAAGTTTGTCTGTTGTGAATACAATCAGTTAATATTTGTCAATCTTCAAAACTTAATGTGGGGCCAGCATCACAGCCGCCGCCACAAAACTAGAATATGCGGCTGTAGCTCTGCTGGCTCAGACAAAAGGTTTCCTTAGGATGTGTTGCTTTACCTTATGTCATGTTGGTTATTTGGATCAGAATTACTAGATTGATTCACCAACGAATAAACTTTTAGGCTGGGTACTATATAAGGCCACGTAATCATCTCTGTTCGGCATCACGGAATAGACATTAACAAAGGAGGTTAACCTCCCAAAATGTATGGCCCTCTTGACGCCAAACCAAAGCTACCATGCCCTTGACAACCTAGTCATAGACGACTATCCCTTTCGAAACTTAGCACATTGGAGAAACAATATCTACACCAGTTACGCTATTTTATAATTATGAGTTTTGACTTCTGGTCTTACGCTATTTTATAATTACGAGTTTTGACTTCTGGTCTTATGGATTCTATTTACAGTATGCAATGATTTCTTGCACGTCTATCTCTGCACGTGTGATTCTTAGATGCAAAATGAACATACCGTGTCACCAGGCTGCACATACCAATGAAGTTTTTCGACAATCTGCATTAAGCAATATACAATTTAATGAGCTGGTTATAACAGTAAAAAAACATTGAGAAAATGGAATACTTGTCATGCAGTTAATGACTATCAGCAGCCATAATTTTTTATTACTATATAAAATTATTTTACTTGTCCTTACGATCATTACCTATGGCTATAGGCTATAGCACTCAGCAATCACAGGACATGAATACAGTGACTAGTGGAGCTAAGTGGAAACAAAGACAAATTGACATGTACACGATGCAAAATGTTAGGATGACTGACATCAAGATGAACAAGACTCCCAAGGATAGCGATCAGGGTCCTTGTGAGAGTAATCCTTGCTTAGAATATATCTAGTATGTTCTAGTAGTAGTATTCTGATATCAGCCTTAGGCAGTATAAGCTAGAGTAGAAAGCTGTAGAAGGTTGTAGAGCTTTGTCACCATGGTTAGCACATAGAAGGTTGTAGAAGGCTGTAGAAGCCTAGTTGTAGAATGTTGTAGAAGGTCTGTAGGCACCGACCTTGTATCCTATATATATGGCACTATGTAATACAAGCAAAGTAGCTTATGCAGCATACAAGAACACACCTTCCCACATAGATAACTCTAACATTTGGTATCAGAGCCAAGTTAGGAGAGGGTCAGCCAAGTTAGGAGAGGATCCTGAGAAATGTCAACTCCAGTTCAGCAGGGTGTTGCCCGCAGTCCATCTCACCAGTCGCGGCGCCGTTCCCCTTCACCACCAGCGAGACGACCGCTCCACCGCGAGGCTGGAAGGCGCGAGGTCGTTGTCGAGCGTGTCATGAAGGAAGTCGGCGGCGGCAATTACCCGATGTTGACGCGGACGAACTACACCGAATGGAGCCTCCTCATGAAGGTGAAGCTGCAGGCTCGGGGCATCTGGGATGCAATCGAGCTCAGCGCCGACGATTTCCAGGAAGATCGAATGGCGCTGGAGGCCATCCTACAAGCTGTGCCACCAGAAATGGTGCCCGGCCTGGCTGTCAACGGACAGCGAAGGAGGCGTGGGAGGCGATCCGAGCCATGCGTGTTGGTTCAGACCGCGTGCGGAAGGGCAAGGTGCAGCAGCTGAAGAAGGAATTTGAGATGATCTCGTTCCGCGACGGGGAGTCCGCTGACGATTTCGCGCTGCGCCTCACCAACCTCGTCACAAGCCTCGCCACGCTCGGAGCACCTATCGACGAAACTCAAGTCGTCGAGAAATTCTTGCGAGTTGTGCCGCCTAGGCTGTCACAGATAGCCCTTGCAATCGAGACCCGCCTTGACACTGCTGATATGTCGTTGGAGCAAGTCACTGGTCGGCTGAAGGCAGCAGAGGACCGTCTCGAGTCGCCGGAGCCGCTGCATGAGCAGGAAAGCTTCTGCTCACCGAGGAGCAGTGGCAACAAGAGATGAAGGAGCACCAAGGAGGTAGCCCCTCTAGGTCTGCACGCGACAGGGCATAGCAACGACGACGACCGCCGCGTAATAAGGGTGGAGAAGGCGGCAGCGATCGTGCAGCTGCTAGGGATGGCCCGCTCAATGACGCATGTCACAACTGTGGCCGTCACGGCCATTGGGCCAAGGACTGTTGGCAGCCTAGGAAAAACAGGAACATGGCATACTTGGTCCAAGCTGAGGAAGATGATGAGGAGCCTGCTCTTCTCATGGCGCAGGTCTGCACTGCTGCTGTCCAGCCATGACAGTGCAACAAAGCAAAGCTCCTGCCCCAGCCATGAAGGCGCAGCAAAGCGATGCTCCAGCCCCTGCCATGGTGGTGCAGCAACGTCGCTCCAACCCCAGCTATAGAGGTGGTGGAGGACAACACCACTACAACTCCAGAGCATGGCCCACTTCACATCGACGAACCGAAGGCAAAAGCCTACCTCACGACGAGCAGCGACGACAAGCGAATTGAGCGTTGGCACCTCGACACCGCCGCCCGTGACGTTGATGAAGAGCAAGGCTGGGATTGGGCAGCAGAAGCCAGCGAATACTTCGACATCCACTTTGACATAGAGTACATCATCAGGGAGCCCAGCCAGGTGTCCAGTTCGGGGAAGAGGAATCTGCGTCATCGAGACATGGGGCTCAAGGTGCTTCAGCCAGCGCACCACCAACGCCTCCATCTGCTCCAGCAGCAAGTGCTGCAACCCCAGCAACTCCAGAATTTGTCACGCCACCAGCAGATGATGATGATCGACTTGACGCTGCAAATGGCGACACGCCAGTCCGCTATCGCATGGTCGAGGATCTGGTTGGAGGAGAAGAACCAGTGCCTGGGCTTGCACCACGCAACCTTGAGTGTGTGCTACACTTGGCCAGCACGAAATAGAAGATGTGGGGCGAAACAAGACATGGGAACTCGTGGACCTGCCACACAGGCATCAACCAATAGGCCTCAAGTGGGTCTATAAGTTGAAGAAAAATGAAGCTGGCAAAGTAATCAAGCACAAAGCACGGCTGGTCGCTCGCGGCTTCGTTCAACAAGCCGACATAGACTTTGATGAAGTCTTTACTCCCGTGGCTCGCATGGAATCGATCCGGCTGCTACTTGCTCTGGCTGCCCAGGAGGGGTGGCCCGTCCACCACATGGACGTAAAATCAGCCTTTCTCAATGGAGAATTGAAGGAGGAAGTCTATGTGAAGCAGCCACCCGGTTTTGTCGTCAAAGGTGAAGAAGGAAAGGTCATGCGGCTGCGCAAGGCCCTCTATAGCCTGCGACAGGCGTCGCGAGCATGGAACGCAAAGCTTGACTCCATGCTCAAAGCAATTGGCTTCAAATAGAGCGAGCACGAGCATGCAATTTACCGGTGCATCACCAGCGATGCAACCTTACTCACTGGAGTATATGTGGATGATCTGATCATCATAGGTTCATCCATCCAAGGGAGCAGTGGAGAGCTTCAAGGACGAGCTGAAGACAAAATTTGAGATGAGCGACCTTGGATTGTGGTTTCTATCTTGGGATCCAAGTCCAGCAGCACACCGACGACATCAGCTTATGTCAGGCACATTATGCCTCGCGCATCCTTCAGCTGGGAGGAATGGAAGGTTGCAATTCTGCACACACTCCAATGGAGGAGCGGCTCAGGCTGAGCCGTGAAAGTACATCAAAAGAGGTGGACGCTACAGAGTACCGGCGGATCGTTGGCAGCCTCCGCTATCTGTCCACACCAGGCCAGACTTGGCCTTTGCTGTTGGGTTCGTTAGTCAATTCATGGAACGACCCACAGAGGAGCATATGATGGCCGTGAAGAGAATCCTACGCTACGTCGCTGGCACGATCAACAACGGTCTTCACTACAGGCGGAAGACAAAAGAGGCACGGCTGATTGGTTATAGTGACAGTGACTTCGCTGGCGACATTGACACCAGGAAAAGCATTATTTTACGTTCTTGTTGTTGATATCAGAGGTAAGACAAATTTACGTGATGTAAAAATCATGTACGGTTGTGAAGAAACAGGGTGGGTGTAGAATAACTATTCTTCACCCAGGTGACAAATAGGTAACGATGCAGACCGAGATCTGACATAGAAATTGTTTGCTAAGATGGTCCATCAAAAAGAAAATATATTGAGACTCATTCCCCATAATGATAATACTCCAGGTTTTTATTAATTTAGAGCCGGGCACTTAGTGCTTTTTTGTCTAATAAAATGATAATACCAAGGGAGAATTGTTTATTTGACACTCCCTGAAAATCAGCTTCCTTATTTGGCCCTGGTAAAATATTTCTTCCCTATTTGACATTTAGTTTTAATTTCTTTACCTATATGACACTATAGTGTATTTTTTTCACCAACGGTGTTTAAGAGAGGCATGAAAAGACCTTTTTACCCATTGTGCACAATGTGATCAAAAATCTATACAGATAATATTTGTAATAACATTATATTTTTGGTCTTGGTTAAATGTCCAATTAAGACCCCATAACATCGTGACCGACCAGATTTCAATTCAAAATTTAGTCCTCCGATTTTCATTCAAAAAATATAAAAATTGGACAAAACCTCCCCTATTTTTGGGTGCCATATTCCCTTCAGAAAAGCTGAAGCCAAAACAGGGTACCCGTGACTGATGACACGCATGCACTCGTCGATCGACCCTTCAGCCTTGCAGAATCGCAGGCAACAACTACCAAACCGATCGATCGAACGGAAACAATCGCGGCGCATACTGTACACAGCGGACACAAAGGCGATGTAGCAGGCGAGCAACTCCTCGAGCCCCCGGGGCCCGGACGTCGTCGTTCGCGGCGAATCATCTCCGCCATGTTCGCCAGGAAGTCCTCCTCCGGGTCCACGAGGCTCTCCCGTGGCCCCCGCCGCCGCCTGGCGCGACAACGGCTCTTCGCCAACGGATGCGCGTCCGCCGGCTCTCCTTCCCCTCGACGCCTGCCTTCATGTGGAGACGTCGTCGCCGCGCCCTGGCCATCGGCGACGAGTCCGCGCTATTGTCATCACTTGTTGCTGTGCGAGGCATCCTGCCCATCGATCTTCTTGGTGAGGATTGGCCGCAGCTTGAGCTCCGACATCGCCTTCATGCAGTCGAACCGGTCGGCTCTGCATGCTGCGGCCTTGAGGGTGGCCACCATTGATGTAGTACGGGACTACTAGGGTGACCCTATCTTCACGGATTAACGGAGGATGTGGACGAACGCACGAAAGCACATGAGAACACGAAGAACACCAAGAAGAACGCCCCGAACACAAGAACACACACACGATACAAGAACCGTTTCCCTTACCGGTCGGTCCAACCGGCCCAATAGAATCCACACGAAGGTGGGAGATCGGCAAGTAGATACAAGAAGGGATCTTGGGTGGTTGTTTCTCCAACGGTCAACCAAACCGATCCAATAAAGTCACCCGATGATGAAAGATTGGCAAGTAGTCATACAAGTAGAGGTTTTGAATCCACAAGGGGATCTTCTCCACAAGGGGAGGAACCATCCCCGCAAGGGGAGGAAGGAGACCGTCTTGAGGTGGGGAGCACAGCTCTACTTTAATCTCAAAACATAGTCTATCTAGATCTGAAGGGGGTAGGTGCCTATATATAGGTTTGACCACAAAGAGGGTAGGTGGGGAGAGGATAAGGGCCTCCAACCCGTGCTGGTCTGGCTCCGCAGTGGTAGTACCGCTACACCTGGCGGTAGTACCGCTGGGGGCTTCCTGAAGCGCCTGGCGTCCCGCAGCGGTGGTACCGCTGCGCCTGGCGGTAGTACCGCTGGGTGGCGGTAGTACCGCTGCGGTGCCGCTGGAGATGCCACCGGGACCTCCAGAGAGCCAATCTGAGCGGTACCGCTGGCGGTAGTACCGCTGCGGCGGTAGTACCGCTATGCCTGGCGGTAGTACCGCTCCTGGAGCTGTTTGGCTCCTCTTCCTTCTCCTCTTCCAAGCCACCGTCTTGTCGTCCCTCATTCCTCTTGCGCCTTGGCCATCTTCCCGTGGAGTCGCACTCATCATGACTAGAAATATAAAGTGACGATGGTCAAGTAGTATACCATTCCAAAGTGTCATATCGAGGTTCACATAGAGGAAGGAGTTCACCTTTGATGTCCATGGTGACTTGTGGAGTGTTGGAGTGCTTGACATGGTGATGGACGTGACTCGGGCTACATCAACCATGGTTTTCAAGACGTCCGCCTAGGCGTCTAAAGCGTCCGCCTAGGCATCAGGGCGCCGCCCCTCCGCCTTAGAAAAATGACCGCCTTAGGCGCCTAGGCGCCTAAAGCGTCCGCCTAGGCATCGCCAAGGCGCCAAGGCGCCCCCTCGCCTTAGCACGCCTTAAAAACCATGGTGACCATGTGCGGCCGAGCCCGCAACAGCTGAGCTTGTCGCAGTCGCTCCACAGCTGCGTCGTTCCATCCCGTCGGCATGCCTTCTGCACCCTCCGCAGCCCCACAATGGCCGCCCTCCGTCGTGCATGGGTCTCTGTCCTGAACCACGCCTTGGCTGCAAGCCGTAGCCCTCCCTTGGCCGCCGACCGGATCCGTGCTTGGTCCGCCACCTGCGGACACGTTGCTCCATGGCCCGTCGCCCCTCAGCTCACTCCGTCGCCGCATCTAGGGAGCTACCACGGCCGGTTGGATTTCGGGTGGGGTGGAGAATACGGGACTTTTTTTTCTAGATCGGGACGGGACGATCGGTTAGCCACTCACGGAAGGGTGTTTTAGTCCACCACGAGAAAAGTTGACAGCACAAGTTAACGGAACCGACGGTAGTGTCATGTGAGGCAAAAGATTTACACAAAGTGTCAAATAGGGAGCAAAAAATTTACCAGGGCCAAATAGGGAAGCTGATTTTAAGGGAGTGTCAAAAAAGGAATTCTGTCTAATACCAAGGCCATAGGAATCATGGCATCTACCATGGACATTTAAGGACTAAGGAGCACCGTAACATAAGGTGAGGTGGAGATCGGGGGTGACAAGAAGAGTCCCTACAGTGGCGGCAGATTAGACCTAGGATTTCAAGGGCGTGGGTGGAGAAGTGAGAGAAACCATAACTATCGTCCAGAAAGGCGAGAGTATGTTATTAACAGAACCTCTTTTTGTATGAGGCTATGTGTCCTCATTACACACTCTCTGCCTACCCGATGCCTCCACCTCTTCTTCATCCTGGCAACCAACCAGTAATGCCCGGAGCAGAGTCCCACCCACCATTATGTTATGTTCCATCTAGGAATGCGACAAAGGAACATCGATCTATAGGTAAACAGATGTAATTTGCAAACAATATATATGCTATTTTCGCTGCTCAGAATCCCATGAGCTGCAAATGATTGTAAATGTGCATGATGTGCCTCACACACAAAGACAAGAAACGGAACAAAATAGACACTGTATACTAAAAAACGAGACTAACCAGGACTATCCCTCAACCAGGGACCATAATTCTTCTCCAATCTGAGTTTTGCTCAAGTCTCGCATAAACTCAAGGACATATTCAAAGAAATTCTGACCGTCCGTCGGGACGGTTTGTGGATTCCGAACAGCAGTGGCATATTTTTATAGAAGAAGTGGTACTTAGTGAGAATTCCAGGAGTTTGTACCCGACGGCAATCGAACTCAGATCATTGGGTGCGCCACCGCGACCACAACCACTGGGCCTCTGCCCCATTCTCATAGACACTATACACTAACTTGAGACTGTAGAAAACAGAGAGAGAGAGAGATCTTTAAAAAAATTCAATAGTGCCTAACTTCCTTTATAAAAAGATGCTATTTTGGACAATGTGACATCAAACTTTTCTGGCTTCAACAAACACAAGTATTTCGGTTGATGCTGTGAAGAATAATATTATTAGCTTCATCATTAAGCATATCTCCATCTTGGAAAACCAGTTTCGTGAATCCCAGAGCTAAAGAAGTATCAGGTCCTACTTATCATCAGCCCCTAATTTCCCTAGGTCATGTCACATGCAATCTAAAGTAAGTTTTGAAATGGTACCTCACTGAGTTTATCCTTCTTTGTAAAATGCCGACCAAGAGAAGTGTAACGCATCCCATGAATGAAAGGTGCAAGGTACACTCTGAGCTTATTCTGGTAAGAGTAACACGGTAAAAGATTAGAAATTTTATCAACGCATTATGAGCTACTGTTACAATAAGTTGTAACAGATCCAAAATTTCAGATCAGTAGAAAGGCCAGCTTGTGATGTACACTCTCATCCCTTCAGCATTTTTACTTTCATGGCGCCAATTAAACAAGCTTGATCGCTAGCTTTTATTAAAATATCATATCAGTATTAACAGGTGTAACACTATAAATGTAGCTTGTACCACAGATCTGCATATAATATTCCTTTGTAACCAATAAAAACATTTGAAAGAGATTATTGATCAAAGATCAGATAAAATTGGACCATATGCCTCTTATGTGACGAGTTTGTGACCAGAGGGGGTAACTAACATAAATTTCACAATAACTCAATTTTCCTGAGTGTAAGAAGTTGTTCTCAATAGAATTCCATTGAATGATAGAGAAGTGTACCAGGAAACTGTTTGTGATCCATGAAAATAACAACAATTGACGGGAAGCGTGACATATAAGTTCTACAGATACTATCAAAATAGAATAATTCGAGTGCTTAGTAGCATCATACATTCCATCTTGTTAACTGCCTCAAAATTTCACGTACACAAACTGCTTTAGCATCATTAAGAGTGCCTCCATCTTCCAGTTTCTGTAAAGCATCTTGTACAGCCTACAGAAAACCACAGAGCAATAAATCTATAATGAAACAACTGCTGATATATCCCTTCGCTCTTAGAACTTTTGTGATTACCTGAACAGAACGCTCAAGCTTGCCCCGTGCAATAATTTTGTCAATCTGTCTGCCGGAGGATGCATAAGTTGAAGGAATGAAACATCTTCTAGAGATATCGTCCAACGTCAAGGAAGAGATATCATTTTCTACCAAGGTTATTACCCTACAACAGGATTAACAAAAAACATGATCGGCAGAATATTATGCTGAAAATTATCAATGGTAATAAGAACAAAAAATACTGAGCCAAAAGCAAACATATCAAAAAGATAGCAGCAGTATGCAAGGAGTGGTCTTAAGGGGAGTTTCAACACCATGCGGTGAAGAACTTGATCTCAACGGAAAAATTGCACCAGCTATAATATTAATAAGTATAGCAAAAGAAAGAAAATGCACTATTTGCTATGATTAGCAATATTTGTGCACTTATCCATTTTGGAAAGAGATTCCATGTACAGTCTAATGGCAGAATCAAATGAAAAGAGGAAATAACCTACTTACCCATGTAACATGCTAAGTCCCAAATGCTTAAAAACCCACATTTCCCAAACTTGCTCTCGGATGGGGCTGTGACTTTGCCGCTTCTGAAAGCAATTGACTTGATTGTGACAATGCAAATTTCTGTGTGAAGACTGTGTCTGTCTATTACAGGATGCCCGAAAGGGATTTCAGTCATTTCACTACAACTTCTTTTGGGAGCTAGGTTTGGGGGGAGTTTTAATTTTCAAAAGATCACAGACTAGTCCGACTGAACCCTGAGGTTTGATGTGATTTGATAGGTAAATATGGATTGTCCACTCATATTACACCATGCGCTTTATCCAAGCAGATAATCCCATGTAAATCTTGGTACCATGCGCTTTATCCAAGCAGGTAATCCCATGTAAATCTTGGTACAAAACCTCTATTTGGCATCTTGCCGGTCCTGCTTTTAATTACTCACTGTAACATTGTAGGTGTTATGTTTGCAATATACTTTGATCTTGAATGGGTATACATGGTATTCACTCTTATGCTGATTTGGCTAAGGTTATTAACAACCATGATGAGTTAATTTCATCAGGTATATCGTTGTTGGAAGCATTGTATAGTTGAACCAAGGTAGCTCTTTTACAGCTTGTGAGAATCTAACTTACCTGCTACTCCCTCCATTCCTAATTATAAGATGTTTTAGCCTTTTTCTACATTCACACGTATCCACATGTATCTAGACACGTTTTAGTGTGTATGTTCACTCATTTTAGTCCACATCTAGTCAACATGTGAAACACCTAAAACATCTTATATTTAGGAACGGAGGGAGCAGATATAACTTCAGCTACTCCTTCGCGGTCACAAATGATTTGGTATATGTATGCTCCTCAAAGAATACAGTGACATCTTTTGTAGCAGGGCATGAGGATTGAGACGCTTGTTGGCAAAGCATGCAAAGAGAGGTAGTTATGCAGGTGACTACCTTGAATGTGCTTGCAGTTATCAAAACGTAGATACATGACACTGGAGGTAGTAACACCATAGAATGAAACAAAAGTATGTTGCAGTTTTGAAAGTCATTATATTCCATACCGCAGAATATTTTATTAACGTGTGTTTCTTTGTGAATATCTTGTTCTTATCAGCGTAACTGCAGATAATCTTTCCATCTTATGATGGTAAATGTGTCATACTGAATAGTTCAGTTTAGACTCACATGGCTCTCCTACTTCCCAAATCCCAATTAAAGAGACAAATTGCAAGATCATAAAAAGCAGAAAATTTCCGAACTTCAATGCATGAGTAAAAAAGAGTTGGAAGTTTGGAACTTGGGGAAGATTTCGTTGTTTCACGAGTTGACTGATTTTTGACAAGAGTCACTATGATGGCTGACACAATTTTAATTCTAACCCAGGGCCGTCGACGAGGGCGTGCGGCTGGAGCGACGGCACATGGCCCCCAAAACTTTGGGCTCCCAAAGCTCAGGCCAGCCGCCAAGGGCTTCATTTTGTGTGCGTGTAATACCCAATTACCTGTGTAATTCTCCCGATCTCTGTGTGTATGAGTCCCCGGCTTGAGACCGGAGTTCTCCTACCAAGCACGAAAGGACGGGCTAAGCAAGCTTTGGCGGAGGAGCTTCATGTAGCTAGCTACCTTTGTTTTTTTAGAACACAAGCTTTGTTTGTTTTGTTCATTTGTATTATGTTGTTACTAGCTAGCTTTCTTCAAAGAAAATGACTAACCTAATAGGTTTCTTCATTTTGTTTTCGAAAAAAGGATAGCCATTGTAAAAGTAATTATTCAATACTAGCACGAACATTTACTGGTTCAAGTAGGAACATTATTCAGTGCTAGCATGGAATTTTTACATTGACGTGTAAAGGTTTTCTGACATGAACAAAAAACGTGTGTGCTTTAAAGCAATTGTTCATGAATCTTCGGTAAGATGTTTTTGTATCTCAGAGAAAGTGTCCATGTGCTTGTCGCCAAATAAAAGAAAACAGGGAAAAATAAAAGAAATAAGAAAATTAAGTAAGAAAGTGAAAACATAATTATGTGGCATTATGCGGTTATACAGTTATACAAATTTTCAAAATTTAGGGCCCCATTTCTATTTCGCTCCAGGCCCCAAAAATGGCTGGAAACCAAGGTTCAAGAAAGTGTTATTAAGCATACACTAAAGATCGCTGAGAGATGCAAAAAACGCCTCGCTTAGACATAAGAGCATCTCTGGAGCAGTTTCTAGGTCCGAGGAAGCTTAAGCCTAAAAGAAGTGTCTAGCTTCTGGTTTGCTTATTTCCACCGAGAAGCAGGATTCCTTTGTAAATGCAGAAACTGGGAAAGAGTGGATTCCCGAGCTTCTGGGTTGAGGAGGCGAACCGGTATATCTTGCCACCCCTATTTCTCATTTGTATTTACGGAGTGATGCCACTCCGTGTCGCGTTGCTTGCTCGCTTCGCTCACAGCATTGTCACGCGCTCGCGCGGTGCAGGCCTACGGAGCTAGGTCCCGGCGAGATGTGCATGCATTGATCGATCAAATCCTGTGCAAAGTAGCCAGTTAGCCACGACGCACGATGGCTATTGATTATTGATCAGCTAACCAGTCCTCACGTACACAAACCATGGAAAAAATGATCATTCTTTATTTTCCGATTGGGCACTGATACAAGCAGTATGTACATGTATTTATATATGCACGTATATGTATTTATTGAGTTATTGGTATTGTAATTTCAAAATAGTTATGACATTTCTTTTAGTTCACATATCAAATTTAGTGGCATTTTGGTCATTTCATAACTCAACATACCAAATAAGCCAAATCTTTAGAAGCCCAAAAGAAGTCTCCAGGCGTTTCCAGGAGATTCTACCCACCACAGTTTCTTCCCACCAAAATCTATAAACAGGCGTATGCATAAGCAGAAGCCCAAAAGAAGTGTCCCTATAGGGCATACCTTATAAAAACTAACTTATAGGGCAGGTAACGGGACCGGCCCTTAGGTCCAAAGTTGTATGCCACTGCTGTGGTGGCGATAGATTCACTACTGAAGACCCATTATCGGACATTGCAGGCTTAGCATCTATTTTTCGTATATCGCTCCACCACACCGAGAAGAGGTATGTGTACCTCCAGCAATAACAAGAATGGAACCATAGGCTCCTATGCTGGGAGCATTTCGGGGTATAAGTCTAACCACCTCAACTCCCCGTTTCTGGCATAGAAATGGAAATAAATTATGGTAGATTACCTACCTCATCTAGAAAGCGTGACATGAATGCATACCCCCGTGTAAACAACTCCTTACTATCTCTAATATACCATTGCTTGTTCGGCGCATAGACCTATTATTATTATTATCGAAGGGGCCAAAAAATAGTCTCAGGCAGCTGCCCTAAAATAGGGCATGCCCTAAAAATTATTTGGGGCAACCGTATATTTTGCATCCCAGTGATGTATATTTGGGGCACGAGACACGCTGCCGCAAAACGCAGCAGCCTCGCGCGCAGCCCAACTGCCAAACTGAAAGTTCATTTCTCCTCCCGCGCTGCCTCTTCCCGCCGTTGCCGGCCACAAATCGCCCCGGCGGTGACCTGAATCGGCAGTTTGTCCCTGCAGCCGCCGCTGTCCCTGCAGCCGCCGCGGTCGATTCCGCCCGATTCTGCCGCTCATCCGCTACGCCATCGCTCCCCTCCGTCGATTACACCGGCTGGCGCATGCAAGGTGTTTGAGGTATTTTCTACCCCATATTTCTTTGTTCAATTTTAGGATTAGAATTGTGTACACAAATACACTATGTTTTTAGATTGTTTTAATTGAGTATTCCTCCAATGAGGAGTATGACTTGGAGGAAGAATAAGATATTGCGTTGATTTTGATGTTGCACAAGAGCAAGAAACCGAAGCATGGAGGTTCAGTGTTTGGCCGTGAGGTGATTCAGAGGGAACATATGAACATGCATGATAGCTTCTTCCGAGCGTGTATTCCGCCGCCGGTTCCGGATGTCCATCCGTTTGTTCAAGCAAATTGCAGAACGTATGAAGATGCATGATAGCTTCTTCGAGCAAAACAGGAATGCCATATTGCAACTAGCATATGGCATCCCGGCTGATCTTGTCGATGACCATTTGGCCATGAGTGAGAGCCAAAGCATCAAGTGTGTCAAGCGTTTTGCGGTTGCAATGGTTGAGCGTTTGGCTCGAAGTATTTGAGAGCCCCCAACCGAACATACAAGATGGGGTACTACCTTACGGATGGCATCTACCCAAAGTGGGCTACATTTGTGAAGCCCTAGTTGAGGAATTTGAATTCCACACTGCTCAAGCGACGGCAAGAAAAGATGTGGAGAGAGCATTTGGGTTTTGCAAGCCCAATATGCTATTGTCAAGGGGCGGCGAGGTTTTGGGATGAAGAAATCCTTTGGTACATCATGACTGCACGTGTGATCATGCATAACATGATAATCCAGGATGAGCACGGCCAAAATGTGGTCTATGGTACCTACAAGTTGATGGGACGGCCGGTGCGGGGAGATCGAGTTGCACGCTTCCTTGAGGCCTACCACGACATCCGTGACTCCGATGTTCACAAGGATCTTATGGAAGAGTGGTGGTCATGGTATGGAAGGCAAAGATCAAGGTCGTGCACTTGATGTATGTTGTTGTATGTCATGAAACAATAGCCATTGTGTGTTGATTTGTGTGCAACTAGATGGACCATTTGATGAACAATTTGTATTCTGATGTAATAATTAAGTACTATTTAAGATTTAAATGTTTGAATTCATTTTAAATCATCTATCATATTATTTATTTGACATATGTATGCAAATGTGCAAAAACATAGAGAGAATAGAGGGGTGTTGCGCGGCAGCCGTGCTCTAAAATACGGCAGCCGCTGGAGCAGCCGTGCCCTATTTTAGGGCAGCTGGTAAAGTTGCGGCCATTTTGGTGCCCTAGAAATTAAAAACTGGTGCCCTATAATCAAAATCTCGTGCCCTAAAATAGGGCAGCTGTTAGAGATGCTCTATGCGACTACTTAAGCGCTAATATGCCCATTAGTGAATTAAGGTCGTAAAAGACTCATGCTCATGATGTCCTTCATGCTACAGAACTGGCCTAGTTAAGGCCCACTATGGAACCCTAGTCTGCTAACCCAATCTGAGCCATTCATCCTTTCTAATCTGAGCCATTCATCTACTCCCCTCATCTCTTTCTCTCACCATCACGTTCACGCACATGCTGATGCATGTAAAATGCATACATGAACTTTACACTTTAATTGCTTATATTTCAATCATATTTGCATCATATAAGGGTTATATCAATGTTTTATAATGATTTTTGGAAATATTCATTTATTTCCTATTTTTATGGAATTAACCCTGCACAGGCAGAAAACCCCGTTTTCTTATTTTAATGTTTCAGGGACCCAAACGTCGTCATAAAATTCTGGAAAAATACAGAGGTCATTATTTTGGAAGGAAGAAGACGTAGGAGCGAAGGAATCAAGCAAACGGAGCCCGCAAGGCAAAAAGGGGGTGGCCCACACGGCCAGGTACAGTTCCCGCGTGGGACTACCCGTTTGGTCCTCGTGGCTCTGCAGCCGTCGATCCTTTCTCCACCGCCTTCGTCTTGACCTAAAAACGCCTATAAAAAAGGTCCCACGACGTTTCGCGAAAGGAGGCGGCGGAGAAACACAAAACCACGAAGCAGGAGACAGAAGGCTGCCGCCGGAGAAGATCGGAGGGGGGAAACACCGCCGGAATCGCCTCTGGAGGGCTCCACCCCCTCCGGCGTGTTCATCATCAACATCTTCATCGCCGTTGCTGCCTCCCATGATGAGGAGGGAGTAGTTCTTCATCGGGGCTGAGGGCTCTACCGGTAGCTATGTGGTTCATCTCTCTCTCCCATGATGTGATCTTTAGGTGATCATGAGCTTTGTAATCCAATTGAATTCATGGATGTTTCTCCTTCATTGTTTGTGCTACTCAAGTAGTTTAATTAATGTAATTTCTGGAGTCACCTTTGTCCCATGGTGTGAAGTTGACAGTGTGCGCACCGTGTGTGACTCTTAGGCTAAAGGTTACAGAAATACTTACCATGAGTTATTCTTTGTGTTGGATGTCACTATAAAATTGTGGTGTTTGTTTAGTACTATTTTGGGGCACTCATAGTGACCTTGGGGTTCCCTAGATGTGGAAGACGGACTTTAAGGTGTGCTTTTGTAGCCCTACACGATGGTCTTGGTGTTCTATGATATTGTGGTGTTTGTTCACTCAGACTTTAAGGCGTGCTCTTGTAGCCCTACGCAGTAGATTGGTATTTCTATCCAACGGGAGAATAGTTCAGAGTAGCAAAGTGAAGAGGAAATATCTATGTATTCAATTGTTGGGAGTGTCCACTAGTGAAAGTATGACCCCTAGGCCTTATTTCCAAGCATCCTAGAAAACCTTTGTCTTGTCCTCTTGCATTGAAGAGGATTGGGACACTTCCACATTCTTACCTTGTTACATCAAACTTCCATCCATTAAATCAACCACCTTGTTCCTTAAACTGGTTTAGTGCATAATCAACTAAAACGTGTGACACTTTAGTTGTAGGGAATAGATAACTTTTCCTTCTTGCTCCTGCGGATCGATACCTTACTTCCACATTGAGAGGAGCTACAGTGATCCCTTGCTCTTGGGGGTTATCAAGCACTTTTCTGGCGCCGTTGCCGGGGAGCGTAGCGCTTAAGTTTCTATTCTTGTGTGCACTAGACTAAGCTTGGGGAGGTTCCTTTTATATCTTGCAATCATCTAAGCTTGGGGAGGTTCTTTAACTTTTTTAATGATACTATGTCTCCCATTTATGATGATGAATATGATATTTTCAGTCCACCCACTATTGAGTATAAAGTTTATTGTGATTATGCCTCCTATATATGATGATTACAATGATTATTATGAATGTTTTACTCCCACTATTCCTAATGAAACTGTTTATGCTTATGTGGAGAGTAATGATACTTTTATGCATATGGATCATGATAAGAATGTTTCATGTGATAGCTATATTGTTGAGTTTATCAATGATGCTACTGAAAGTTTTTATGAGAGAGGGAGACATGATTTCATATATCTCAAAAATATTAAGTCTTCTCTCTTTTTGTTGAAAATTTTGAAGTTGCACTTGCTTTGCCTTCCTATGCTAGTCACTTTGTGCTTTATTGATTTATTTTCTTACAAGATCCCAATGCATAGGAAGTGGGTTAGACTTAAATGTGTTTGATATTTGCTTCTTGATGCTCTTTTATATTCAACTCTTTTTCCTATGGGAGCATCATTAAAACTATCAAGCCTAGCTATATGGCTATAAAGAAAGCGCTTTGCGGGAGGCAACCCGGTTATTTTTGTGTGATTTTCTTTGTGTCCTCTTGCTGTAACAAGAGACTTTGTGTCTAGTTTAGTTTCTGGAGTTTTAATAAAGTGCCAAGTTTTACCCATTTTGGTTTGAAAAGTTGCTTATTGAGTTCGGAGATTTTATTCCTGCACGAGTCAGTGCACGGTATGATTTTTAATTCTTATTCTGTAACTCCGAATGAGCTCATATTTGAACTGTAGTTGCAACTTTTCATCCTCTGTATGCATGAATGTTTTCGGAATTTTTCGAGAAAGTTTGGTAGGGTAGAAAAATACGTTTTGCTGCTGCTGTTTTTCTGGACAGATTCTGTCCCATTTTGTTTGATGCATGCTTTGAGCTTTTAAGTTGAATCTTTTTGATCCAATTGAGTTTATGAGTAGGCATACAACATTATACACTTTCTGGACATGTCATATGAATTTTTGTTCAAGGATTATATGCAGCAAGGAACCTATTTGTTTATCACTATTAATGCACCCCACAGAAAAGAGATGGGAGAAACGGTGTTTTGAAGTTTTTTCACAGGGATTGGAGGAGATGCACCAAGAGCTATCCAAGGATGGTGAAGACCATAAGCTTGGGGATGTGAAGACAACCCCGCTGGACCTACACACTCTCGGTTTGCACACGTCCAACTTCTGTTTTTCGATCGAAACACTTTATCGCATAAACTTGGAGCGTCGTTTTTGTTTTTGTTTGAGTCTTGAGAGACCACCACACTATCAATTATATATGAGAGAGCTACTGGAAATATGGGTTGAAATATGTTGGATGCTTTTATAAGATTGGGAAAAGGGATGTTTGACTTGATTTTTAATGATACATATAGTTGCATGATTCATGAGCTTGTTTATGAGTAATAGTTTGCAAATTCTTTTTGTAGAGCTATCACTTATTCATGTTTTGGTGCTGATTGTTATTTTACTTGGTTTAACATGGATTAGTTAGTTCTATGGACACTCATGCATGCATCTAGATGGTCAACTTTCTCCCTTTTGCTAGCCCAAAAACTCCAACAAGCAAAAACTTGTTTCCAACACCTTCAACCAAAGTTATTCCAGTGAGTCCACCATATCTACCTATTGGCTTTATGCTATTCCGAGTATGTTTAACATGTTGTTTGTGTTATCTTACCTCTGAATGAAAATGTTTATGTTATTGATTGCAATGGATTTGGTTATATAGCTCTCACGAACTTGATGCACAATGTTCTTTTATTTGCATAATAAAACTTGACCCATTGTGATTAAGATTATGATGTTTGTGGCTTGATGAATGTTTTGGGTTGGAAGTTAGCCCATATGTGCTGTCACATGGCAAGCTTTCAACACGCTCTTCATCTCATTTAGTTGATATCATGTGCTTTTGTCTATGGATGCTTATCATGTTGAAATAAATGTGGAAATAGAGTGAGTTTAAATGAGTTTGTGTAAATGGTTAGAGAGACGCCTGGGCCGCTAATCTAAGCCATGCATCATTCATGGTGGAAATTTACTTACATACTATGGTGAACCTTCTGTGATACACCTTGCAATAAAAAACTATTCCAAATGGTAAATAAAAAGGGTGTTGAGATTGTTCATTTTGTTTGTTTGTCTTGTCATTTTGATATGGGCTTGTTCCATATCTTGGGACAAGAGGTACCCCAGTTGACGCTCTTGATGATACTATTATGCTTACAATGATATTTAATTGAACTTGCTTTGTTTCCCAAGTTGAGTAACACATGGTGTAAGTACTTGTATTCAAGGGGCATGAGACATTCAACCCATTCTTTATCAAGCACACTACTCATATTTGCTTTCACTTTAACCTTAATCATTCAAGATGCTATGATAGGGGCAATGAGAGCTTGACACCAATGAATACCTTATTGCAATCATTAACTTAAGTAGAAGAGTTTGGAAGTTGGATGAAACTTATGCATGCTTTACCTCTACTCACATATACATCTTTCCAAAGTGTACACCTATCATATTCAGATTTTCATCTACACTCTATGACCATTGTAGGATGTTCTACTTATCATTATGCATACATGTGTTCCATATTACTTGCTACTATGTTACACTTTGTGAACTATCAATGAACATCCTTGTCTTGAATACTTGATATCACTTCATAAACTATTTGCATATTGCTACTCCTTTGAAGAATGAATCATTTGACTATATGTAGCAATAATAATCATCTTTGATATTCATTGTTAAGTATTAAATTGCAAAGTCCATGTTAGTTTTATCATCTTCATACTCGAGGACGAGCATGGATTAAGCTTGGGGATGTTGATGCATGTAAAATGCATACATGAACTTTGCACTTTAATTGCTTATATTCCAATCATATTTGCATCATATAAGGGTTATATCAATGTTTTATAATGATTTTTGGGAATATTCATTTATTTCCTATTTTTATGGAATTAACCCTGCACAGGCAGAAAACCCCGTTTTCTTATTTTAATGTTTCAGGGACCCAAACGTCGTCATAAAATTCTGGAAAAATACAGAGGTCATTATTTTGGAAGGAAGAAGACGTAGGAGCGAAGGAATCAAGCAAACGAAGCCCGGAAGGCAAAAAGCGGTGGCCCACGTGGCCAGGTACAGTGACCGCGTGGGACTACCCCGTTTGGTCCTCGTGGCTCCGCAGCCGTCGATCCTTTCTCCACCGCCTTCGTCTTGACCTAAAAACGCCTATAAAAAAGGTCCCATGACGTTTCGCGAAAGAGGCGGCGGAGAAACACAAAACCACGAAACAGGAGACAGAAGGCTGCCGCCGGAGAAGATCGGAGGGGGGAAACGCCGCCGGAATCGCCTTCGGAGGGCTCCACCCCCCTCCGGCGTGTTCATCATCAACATCTTCATCGCCGTTGCTGCCTCCCATGATGAGGAGGGAGTAGTTCTTCATCGGGGCTGAGGGCTCTACCGGTAGCTATGTGGTTCATCTCTCTCTCCCATGATGTGATCTTTATGTGATCATGAGATTTGTAATCTAATTGAATTCATGGATGTTTCTCCTTCATTGTTTGTGCTACTCAAGTGGTTTTATTAATGTAATTTCCGGAGTCACCTTTGTCCCATGGTGTGAAGTTGACAGTGTGCGCACCGTGTGTGACTCTTAGGCTAAAGGTTACAGAAATACTTACCATGAGTTATTCTTTGTGTTGGATGTCACTATAAAATTGTGGTGTTTGTTTAGTACTATTTTGGGGCACTCATAGTGACCTTGGGGTTCCCTAGATGTGGAAGACAGACTTTAATGTGTGCTTTTGTAGCCCTACACGATGGTCTTGGTGTTCTATGATATTGTGGTGTTTGTTCACTTAGACTTTAAGGTGTGCTCTTGTAGCCCTCGCAGTAGATTGGTATTTCTATCCAACGGGAGAATAGTTCAGAGTAACAAAGTGAAGATGAAATATCTATGTATTCAATTGTTGGGAGTGTCCACTAGTGAAAGTATGATCCCTAGGCCTTATTTCCAAGCATCCTAGAAAACCTTTGTCTTGTCCTCTTGCATTGAAGAGGATTGGGACACTTCCACATTCTTGCCTTGTTACATCAAACTTCCATCCATTAAATTAACCAACTTGTTTCTTAAACTTGTTTAGTGCATAATCAACTAAAACTTGTGACACTTTAGTTGTAGGGAATAGATAACTTTTCCTTCTTGCTCTGCGGATCGATACCTTACTTACACATTGAGAGGTGCTACAGTGATCGCTTGCTCTTGGGGGTTATCACATGCTCACAACAACAATGGCGGTGCTATAAGCGCAGCCCCTTCCCTTCCTCTGCCGTCTCTCCTTCCCCGCAGCAAGCAGCACTCTTCTCTACTCCCCACTACTTCTCCTCGGCTCCCGTATTGCTATCCCACTACTAAAATCAGTGAATTTTAGAAACGCTTAAGCGTCGCTTAAGGGACTAAAACTCTAAGCGAGGGCCAAGTGCTCCACTTATGCTTTCTGCTTTCTTGAACCTTGCTGGAAACGGCCTGTTCTAACCCCACTTTATTTCATCTCTATAATCTTGTAGACATAAGATCATAGACGAGGGGTGTCAATCAAAGACAATTAAGAAGCTCAAGTGGTATCTAGCGGAAAATATGCATGTGAGATACACAGTTCTTGAAGCTGTTTTTCCTGACAAAAATTACAAGTTTGGAACTTCTGTAAATTTTAATAAATGACACATTCTCACGTATTTTTGTGTTATAAGAACCTAGCAAAGCAAGCTCGCCCAGAACAAACCTGGCAGGGTTGGCATGGCCAGAAACATCAATCTCATTGCGACCTGCTTGGAGCAAACTGGCGAGGCAATGAAAAAAGGAAGTATTTTGCTCATCTAGACACACTCCCTACTTGGCACATGATTTGCTAAGCTTTAAATGAAGGGCGTGGAATGTAGATATAGAAGGGGATAGAATCTCAACTTATTATGTCCATGTCCTAAATACTTTTCACAAGGTAGCCATTCCGTTTGCAAGAAATGATGGATCAAAGTGACTCACCTCTTCTCTATTTCACTATCCACGGTAGGAAATGAGCTCCAGGGTGTTTTCCCCATCACCTGTGAAGACATAGGCCCTGGTTCTTGTTGCTGCAATTTCCGAGGTTGTTGTGGACCACTTGCAGCAGAAACAGAAGATGCTTCAGGTTGTGCTGTGTCTTTCACGTACTTCCTTTTTTCCTTTCAGGTTCAAAGACATGTTGCTCAAATGAACTCTTCATACCAGCTCTCCTGGCTTTCACACTGTCTTTTGCATTAAACTTCTCTTGCAACTTTGCAGCTTTCTGCAAAGGATCATCAACATATGAGTCATCAAAAGTACGTCTTTGCTTCTCAACTAGCTTCTTGACTTTCTTCTTTGCACAGTCAGTTGGTTTTTCAACACTGGGGAACTTTATATGATCTCTTGATGGTGTTCCAAGATCAAGGTCCATATCATGGTCCCTGGAAAAGTAAGCTAGGTGTGATGTTAGTTATTCTTGGGCAATTAGAAAATTGACAAAAAAGTGTACATACAAGCAGTAGATCAAAATTCTTTTTGAAAGTTCCCAGGCCCGAGTTATGATGCCCTTCCCGTCACTGTCTTGAAAAAGAAATTTCGCTGTGAAATAATTTCACGAGTCAGAAGAGCAAACAACATTTTATGTAATTAAATGAGTCATTGAATTATAATAAAAGAAACATTAGTAGTATTAACATGCAGCCTCAGAGTGTCTTAAAGGAAAAGGGCGGTGGGTGCAATGTTAAAAAAAGGATATATGGTAGCAAACAAGCAAAGGCGAGAAAAGGCAGGTTAACTTAAGGGGGCTTATGCATTTATCCCCATAGATGGAAATACCTTGACAAACATTTTCTATGATAGGATTTTGGACAGCGTCTGCAAACAGCAAATTGCAGTGGTTCTTGAGTCCTGTCCTCTAGGCCTTTACAACAAAAGCACCAATGTACAGGGCATGTAAATGAAAACCCAGAAACTATTTTTTCTCCAATTCCAAGGCTTCATTCCTGTTGTTAGGGTGAAGTAGCGGCGCGACACACTTGGGGTGGTAAAAGTGCCCACATGTTGCATTGTTACAAAGAAAAACCTAAAGAACAATTCAAAGTGTCAGCAGCTTATAAAGGATCCAGATTGCACTAGAGTTAAAGAATAATGGAAATATATGAAAAATATATTGTCATTCAATCAGTTTGCATGCACCAGCAACCCCCAGCTGGAGTGATTCCAGATCATTACGCACTCGTTGAAAATGAATAACTTCAAAGGTTTAATTAGTTACTTGTTATTGTATTGACTACAAGATGCACCTATATAACATGACAAGTGACGAAATGTGTGCTGCCATTCCCATCCAATAGAGCAAATAGGGGTGTCTAAGTGTCTTGGAAGGTCTCTTAGACGATCAGTTTAATGATTTAAACGCCTTGTTGGGAATGGAAACATTAGTAACAGCTAGCTACAAATTAGCCCTGCCTCAATCTCATTCTTTGGTACTAATTCCTGCCACTCCGATGACCAAGCAGCAATAAACAGCACAGAAAGATAAAGATAATTCCATTGGACAAAACAAAGGAAAGCGTGAGTCACAACTACAGAATAAACACATCCTAGTTGATTAGCATTTATCCTAACAGAAAGGAAGGGAAATGGATATTTTGTTGTCTCGATCTCTTTTTCTTGTTCCTTTTTTTAGGATGTCACTTGTGTCATGCACCAATTTTGTTTTTTACTTTAATGTCCCACCATCAAAGTAGCTTCCATGTAAGAGTAACTCAAGTACCATTAATTCTTTGGCAACCAAAACGTACCAATTAATTTAGGAACAAAATAAGTGCTCCAATTCACTACAAGCCCGCCTCAAGACAACGATGGCTTCTTGTCTAATTTACTTTAACCCTTTGTTACATTACAATTAGTTGGAAGCATAACGCCATACTGTATTTATAAGTTGACGATTTGAAAGTGGCTGTTGACTGTCAGAACTCAAAACTCCACAAATAGGGCCTACATAGCATGCATGGTTCGAATTCATAATTTGCATATAATGCATATTGAGATTCAATCACTGTAGCTGAGACTAGAACCTAGAACATCACTTGTAAGTTCACGACTTGATATGAAATCGTCAGCTTATCACAGCTAAATTATGTCCTCCACGCAAAAAAAAAAAAAGATAAACTGCTGATTCTGTCTTCCAGGCATTGAATAGAAAAAGTAAACTGAATCAGTCTTTGACTGGGTCGAAATGTGTCATTCAAAGGTGTGAATGACAACCTCACAAAATTGTGGTGCTTATTTGATGGTAACCACTCTTACCCACTTACAAAGACTCACCGATGCAGTATTTGAGCATGGATACTAGGATGGCCGTAATGCACCCATAATGCTTTTGTTTTTTATATCAAATACCTTTGCATTTTCACCTGAAGGATCTAACTTTCCACATATGAAACACTGGTGCTTCTTATGCTCACAATTCTTGCACAGAAAATTTTGGATTGCCTAGAAAGAAATACAAACACAATAAGATATAAACAAGCTGGAAAAGAAGAAGCAACAATAAAATATGAGAGCACTTTACCAGTTGAAGTTCAGATTACCTTAACTTCTGCCTTTGTATATCCAAGGGTTGCACAACAAGAATCTTCACCATCTTCTATTTTAGCATGGAAAGACCTCATGCACTGACCTTCACAGCTACAGAAAATTGGCACAGAACAACATCAAATATGCTTTACGAAAATATGACAGAAATAGGCCAGTTATCAACTAGGAATGGCAAGTTTGGTAAGTCACTCATGAGAAATAAAATAAATTAATGTTCGTAATATTATCTAACAAGAGGAACCTATGTATTCTGGAAAGAAGGTATATATGACTATACATTATTTTGAGTGTTTTGTAATGGAACAACAACTGCAACAATCTTTACGGTTAAAGCTGGATCGGTGGTGCCACACCTCCCGTGGTGTCACACTTCCATCTAATTACACAAAGAATGTCACCGCACCATCTCTTTCCTCTCATCAAAACCGACGTTCGCTCTTTGTTCTCAACAAACCATCATCCACGACGACGTTTACTCTTTTTCTCAAAATATTAACACATACTGATATGTTTGTGTGCGCCATATTTTTTGGTACGTCGCACTTCTGCCTCAATTGTTTTGCATTCGCCCCGGTTTTCTAGCCGAACCGATCCATAAACAAACAGAACCAATCGTTCGACCTCGGGTGATTTAATTGTGGATCTGCCATTTTCCTCGGTCCTCGCCTTCCCACGTCCGACTTCCAAAGTAGTGTAACAGCGTCAACATGTGTCGGGCCTCCGCCACCAAGAGCTCTCCGACTATGTTGCCTTTGGCTGCTTCTTCCGTTCGCCGAGAAACTGATTACGGGAAGATGGCGACCTGCCTTTGGCTGCTTCTTCCGTTCGCCGAGAAAGTGATTACGGGAAGATGGCGACCAGAGGTAAGATGAAGCCCACGTTGAAAGACAGCCCCCCATATCATTGCCGGAGCAAGTCTCATTGGCCACGCCTAATTAATGCCTCCTAGTTTTTGCACTTTGTGGCTGTCATGATTGAACCTTCCAGTTTCCACCTTTCTCCAAAATTTGTGTTCCACATAGCATCATCTTCAAATTAATTTCTTCCTCTTCCTCCTAGGCCTAGCACCAACAGGAATCCATTTTGGAGAGAGAGAGAGAGAGATGTGCTTCAGGTTGAAGATGAGAGATGCATAGGGAGGTCAGACCAGGAAAAAGAAAGCACATTTAGTTTAATGGAGTAGTTGATTACTGGGCCCATCTATTAATGTAAATACAATGGCTCAAAAAAACCGGTCAATTGGTGGGAGGGGTATTTTAGACCGTCTTAAGAGTTTAGGGGTGTATTCTATACTGAATTAGGTTTTGAGGTTGCAATCTAACCTATAGATAAGGACTTCACTCATATGTAACATGACGGTTAAGAAAGAAAAGCATGTTTACATACAGAGGGCCATGTGTGCTATATCCACGAGTGACGTAAGATGGAAGTCGATATTTAATGCTAGCATACTAGGGTACTCAACAAGCCATTAACGAATGTGATTCTATAAGTGACACTAAAGGTACCACGAAGCATACAATTGAAATGTACTGGAAATACCAAGAGCATATGCCTGTCAGTTAACAAATTTAAGGTGGTATTATCTGACTGGGTGTCATATCGACAGTAAGTTCGGCCACAAAAGTTGACATGGGAAACTTGGTCCCCGCCTCAATACTAGGAGATCGAATAAAACTATAAAGGTAACCATGTAAAAATTGCAAAGGTGATTCATTCAAAACAATCATTTGGTGGCATACATTTTTGTTCCTAACTGAACAACTGATAAAAAAAATTGATTTCTATGTGGTTTCTGGATAACCTGTTTCTTTTCTTCTCTAAACTTGCCTTTTTCTCTAACTTTCTCTAACGGCAACTGTACTCAGAGGATTCACATAAAAAGCCCTCAAGGCCACAAAGCCGAAAGGAGGATACACTTCGTACTCCAGATAATCATAGTTCATAACACACCCTGAAGGCCTGAACAGAAAGAACGGATGTCCTATTTAAAATTAAAAAAACTAGCAAATCTACTTTATAGTGATAGCCTATCACTGACCAATTGATCCTTGTGTAAGTTTATTAGAACAACAGAACTCTTGGGAAGGGTCTTCTTATATACAACATTCGCGAACACTGCATGGCTGGATATGAAACATATATAGAAGAGTGCCTACCATAGAAGATCGCCTCCGTTATCACATATAGCACAAACTGTATCAAACAACTCTTCTTCATCTTCATCATCTTCTTCATTATCATTATTGGACTCAAACTTTCTTTCATCTTCAACCATCTCGTCTCTTTTCGCATCATCAGCAATGAATGGTGGTTTAACGTCCAGATTATTTGAACCAACCTATTTGAAACAAAAAGGGAAGATGAAATACACAATCGAATGGAAGTTACTTCAAGCATCAGTAAGGTCTAGTCTTCAACAAATGTTTTCAATACCTGCCAAATTTGAAACATAAGAAATGACATCAAAGAAAGCATGTAGTCAAACTTCTCTAATTTTGACTAGTAATAGATATAAAATAAAATAAAATATATTTTGATTGGTCAAGTGAACATAATATCATTAGATGTCTAGTTAAAATATTTATATTTACAAGAATATAGTAATTCTTCAGCGTTTACTAAGATATTCATATGAAACGTAATGGTCTAAGTTGCATGTTGAAGATTGTGCAAATGTCCAAAACATCATCTATCCACGAACTAGGAGTAGAAATTAAGGAATCATAACTAAAATATATAGCAGCAAATATTGGTAAAAGAGGCAAAGAAGACATGCAGAAAATAACACACACTTCTTTCGTACTACAATTCAACAAAACCCTGAAAGTTGTAGGCAGTCCCAGTTGTCTGGACTAGCTTATAACAACAATCTGAAGAACCACATACCTGCAAATTGGCAAAAGATGGGTCTCTCTCAACAAACATTTTAATTAGTGGTTGGTGATTCTTAAAGTCGTCCTCCGAGGGCCTGACCACAAATTTTCTGTGATACAAAAAAAGTATGTGAAATCCTCTAAGTCTGCAATGATGACCATGGGAAAGCATAAGAAGATGCAGACGCAACACTGATGCATGTAAAATGCATACATGAACTTTGCACTTTAATTGCTTATATTCCAATCATGTTTGCATCATATAAGGGTTATATCAATGTTTTATAATGATTTTCGGGAATATTCATTTATTTCCTATTTTTATGGAATTAACCCTGCAAAGGCAGAAAACCCCGTTTTCTTATTTTAATGTTTCAGGGACCCAAACGTCAACGAAATCACCTGGAAATTTACGGCGTCAATATTTGGAAGGAAGAAGACCTGGGGGCGAAGGAAGAACAAGCGGAGGCCCGAGGCCCAAACGGGGGTGGCCCACGCGGCGAGGTACTGTGCCGCGTGGGGCCCACCCGTTTGGCCCTCGTGGCTCCGTTGCCGTCGATCTTCGCTCCACCGACATAGTCTTGACCTAAAAACGCCTATAAAAAAGGTCCCCCGACTTTCTCTGGAAGGAGCGCCGCACAAACACAGAAACACCGAAACGGAGATCAGGAGCTGCAGATTGGAGGGGAAAACTCCGGCGGGGCGCTGCCGGCGTGGTCTCCATCTTCTCCATCGACTTCTCCACCGTCTCCATGATGAAGAGGGAGTAGTCCACCTCTGGACTATGGGTTTGTGGAAGTAACTTATGTATCTCTCCTCTCTTGAGCTTCACTAATTAGCACCGTATGAGCTGCTGAACATGATTACGGTCACCGTTGTAATACCTTTGTGGTGGATCTTTATGAGTTAATATATGTTTGAGATTGCAATGTTTGTTTCAGTTATGAGTATAGATGCATATTATGTACCCCATTCTTGTCTACTTGTTTTGATCAAGCATGTTTAGAGAGCGTGTGTGGGGGAACGTGTGCATTAGTTGGAGTAACGGGGGGTGGCTAGTGCAGTAAACGTGAGAGAAAGTTCTGCGATCCACTTAGGTATCTTTACCTTACTTTGTTACCTCACTAGGGATAAACTAAAATACCATGCTACCGGGGATGTGGGCGTGACCATTGCCACTAATCCATGACTAGATCTAGCATGTTCTTATTTTCACTTCATGTCATGATACTTAATGCTATACTCTGAGTTATCTTAATTTCTGAGGTGTTATGATTTAGTTCGCATCTTGGTGGAGTATAAGAGAGGTTAATAACCAAAAGACCTCTATGTTAGGACGTGATGCCCATATATCTAACTAACTTGTTATCAAACCCTGTGTTGCAATCTCATATGTTAACTGTGTGTGTTCCATTGTCTACCACTTTATAAAGAGAGAGTGCATTTGTGAAACCATGAACCCCAGTCCATTTTTAATCATAAGAAACACCTTTCCAACACCATATACCACTTTTCTATTTTCAGCCATCATTAAATCCGAAAATACAAAAATACTTTTCATCTTGCATACATCATTCAAAAACCCAAAAATATCATTTATCATTGCATCCACCATCATTGCATATTTATTTCTTGTTTGCATTGCATAACTATCTGATATCATTCTTACACCTTGTGCTTGACAACCACAGGTGAGGTTGAGGACCAAAACATCTAACCTTGTTTTGTAGGTAACCAAAAGAAGGATAAGAAGATAAATCTACCACTTCAGATTCCCCGAGAGTTCGATATTAAACCTCGAGTCACCCCTCGTGGGGAAAATTGTCTTCCACTTACTATACACTCTGCACTTGGAGTCTCAACCTAATCCCGTTTACTTTTGCAGGTATCAAAGCCTTGCTCTTCGGGACCATCAAGCACATACACAAAAATCCCTCGGAGATGATCCCACATGTTGTTCTCAGAATCTGTGGGTCTACTCCTGATGAAGTGAAGCATCTCCACAGTGATGAGCAAGGTGCGCACAGTCGCCTCGTAGATTGGCCTTGGTTTCAACAGGAGAATCGAACTGCCCTCGGTCGAAAGAACCGTAATTTCAGGCGACATGCCATCAAGACCTAACTTCCAGGCCACCACCCGTTTGTAAACTTTCTGGAGGCCACCGTCGGTGAAACCCCTCAGGTACACATCCTTGTTGAAGGAGGGGACTTTCTCGGTCGTGTCGAACTGGAAGGGCAGGGTGTCGAAAGAGATGGGTTCATCATTGTCATCAACGAAGTAGTAATTCTCCACTGCCTTCAGCTGGGGCTCCACATCGTCGTCGTCCGAGGACATCATGGTGGCGCACCCAATCCGAAACCTGGATAGGTAAGAAATAAAAACTTCAGGTGCATCGCAAGGGCCTAAACCTTTCTCTATAGTCACAAGGTGGGTTTTGCTCCAGATTCCCCAATCTAAAATGGGGCAAAAATCAGCAAGAACGGTTCCGCAGCGGAATGCAAGTAAACTAGGGCCGCAATCAAATCAGTAGGGAAAATCTGCAAGAACTTGCCCAAGGAAACCAAACTTACACCAAGACTGAAGAAACAATAGTAGCTCCGAAAAGAGCAACAACGGCACACCCGAAGCAGGATCACGTTTTTTTTTTGAATTTTTCTACATATATTAAACCAGCAAAGAGTACACGATTACATCGATTACAAAAATAATACTAGAAGAGACTAGCAAATCTATGAGATATTCAAGCCCTTTCTTCATCCATGACACAATCTTGTACTTTTCTGAAGGCAGCCGTAGAACAACGCCGAAGCCAACAAATCACAGACCTGTGAATACCACCGAAGGTTCTCCCCTTTTTAATTTTGAGCCGCAATGCCAAGGCTTTGTGCACGCACGCAGCCATTAAATTAATCAAGCAACATCGGCAAGAGCACCACCACTGATATTCCAGGGACAGATAACCGAACCACTTTGTCGACGTCGTTGGGAGCCGAGAGAACGAATCACCATTGCCGAAGACGTAGTAGCCGGGATAGATATTGCGAGGACAAACCTCCTCGCGGCAACCATGAGAAACAATCCAAGATTGATCTGGCGAAGCAAGATCTGAAGAACCATACCTAGACAGACTTAATCTTCCAAAGCCACCATTGACGTCGGGAAGGGTATCTCGCCGTCGAACGAAGCGTGGAAGATCACTTATTACAGACGATATCATCTCCATTAACGAACAAGATGACGACCAAAACCAATCTCTAACATTAAGGACCTTCGAAGAGCGCCGTGCGCAGGTCCGAGGTCCCCACCAAAAGCAGGATCACGCTTAATCTGAAGGGAACCGTGAAGGATGGGATGAAGATCGCCAGAATCGAACGAACCTAGGGACCTACTGATAGGGGGCGAAGGGGACGGGAGTAGGGAGGGGTCGGGTTCGGGTGTGTGACGATTTCTGACGTGGAAAGAAAAACTACGCCGGCTCTCCATGGTTGCGAGTTGCGACGCGTCACGCGCGTCACACGTGCGCTGACTTTGACCCTTTCTCGTCTGGTTCTAGTGGAGGTGATGCATGTAAAATGCATACATGAACTTTGCACTTTAATTGCTTATATTCCAATCATATTTGCATCATATAAGGGTTATATCAATGTTTTATCATGATTTTGGAATATCTCATGATTTCCTATTTTTATGGAATTAACCCTGCACAGGCAGAAAACCCCGTTTTCTTATTTTAATGTTTCAGGGACCCAAACGTCAACGAAATCACCTGGAAATTTACGGGCGTCAATATTTGGAAGGAAGAAGACCTGTGGGCGAAGGAAGCGAACAAGCGGAGGCCCGAGGCCAACGGGTGGCCCACGCGGCCAGGTACTGTGGCCGCGTGGGGCCCACCCGTTTGGCCCTCGTGGCTCCGTTGCCTTCGATCTTTGCTCCACCGACATCGTCTTGACCTAAAAACGCCTATAAAAAAGGTCCCCCGACGTTCTCTGGAAGGAGCGCCGCACAAACACAGAAACACCGAAACGGAGATCAGGAGCTGCAGATTGGAGGGGGAAAACTCCGGCGGGGCGCTGCCGGCGTGGTCTCCATCTTCTCCATCGACTTCTCCACCGTCTCCATGATGAAGAGGGAGTAGTCCACCTCTGGACTATGGGTTTGTGGAAGTAACTTATGTATCTCTCCTCTCTTGAGCTTCACTAATTAGCACCGTATGAGCTGCTGAACATGATTACGGTCACCGTTGTAATACCTTTGTGGTGGATCTTTATGAGTTAATATATGTTTGAGATTGCAATGTTTGTTTCAGTTATGAGTATAGATGCATATTATGTACCCCGTTCTTGTCTACTTGTTTTGATCAAGCATGTTTATGAGAGCGTGTGTGGGGGAACGTGTGCATTAGTTGGAGTAACGGGGGGTGGCTAGTGCAGTGAACGTGAGAGAAAGTTCTGCGATCCACTTTGGTATCTTTACCTTACTTTGTTACCTCACTAGGGATAAACTAAAATACCATGCTACCGGGGATGTGGGCGTGACCATTGCCACTACTCCATGACTAGATCTAGCATGTTCTTATTTTCACTTCATGTCATGATACTTAATGCTATACTCTGAGTTATCTTAATTACTGAGGTGTTATGATTTAGTTCGCATCTTGGTGGAGTATAAGAGAGGTTAATAACCAAAAGATCTCTATGTTAGGACGTGATGCCCATATATCTAAGTAACTTGTTATCAAACCCTGTGTTGCAATCTCATATGTTAACTGTGTGTGTTCCATTGTCTACCACTTTATAAAGAGAGAGTGCATTTGTGAAACCATGAACCCCAGTCCATTTTTAATCATAAGAAACACCTTTCCAACACCATATACCACTTTTCTATTTTCAGCCATCATTAAATCCGAAAATACAAAAATACTTTTCATCTTGCATACATCATTCAAAAACCCAAAAATATCATTTACCATTGCATCCACCATCATTGCATATTTATTTCTTGTTTGCATTGCATAACTATCCTGATATCATTCTTACACCTTGTGCTTGACAACCACAGGTGAGGTTGAGGACCAAAACATCTAACCTTGTTTTGTAGGTAACCAAAAGAAGGATAAGAAGATAAATCTACCACTTCAGATTCCCCGAGAGTTCGATATTAAACCCTCGAGTCACCCCTCGTGGGGAAAACTGTCTTCCACTTACTATACACTCTGCACTTGGAGTCTCAACCTAATCCCGTTTACTTTTGCAGGCATATCAAAGCCTTGCTCTTCGGGACATCAAGACGTTTTCTGGCGCCGTTGCCGGGGAATCGTAGCTGAGAGATTTATCCAAGGGTGTGCATCATCGCATTCATCTCACAACAAAGTCAACGTCACCAACTTGTGCTAACACCTAAGCTTGGGGAGGTTGCACCTACGTGAGCACCATCTTATCCATCTTTACTTACAAAGCAATTTATTTGTTTTGTTAGTGTCATTGCATATCATATCATATTTATTTCAGTTTTGCATAAAAAATTAAAAATACCAAAAAAAACTTGCTAAAATGGGAGAAAGAACTAAGTTGTGTGACTACACAAACACTCCTAATGATCAATTTATCACGAGAGCTATTGCCACACCTAAGATAAATGCTGAGAGTTATGAAGTAAGTCCTAGTTTGTTGAACTTGATAACTAGGGAACAATTTGGTGGTAGTGCTATGGAGGATGCCTCTATGCATCTTCATGACTTTGTTGAAATATGTGACATGCAAAAGTTTAAAAATGTGGAAAGTGATATCCTAAAACTGAAGTTATTTCCTTTTTCACTTAGAGGAAAAGCTAAAGAGTGGTTGCATTCCTTGCCATCTGGTAGTATTAATTCTTGGGATGATCTAAAAGAAGCTTTCATTAAGAAATATTATCCCCCTGTTAAAATTTTGCAAAATAGAAACAACATCCTTTCTTTTAGGCAAAATGAAAATGAACATGTTGCTATGGCTTGGGATAGGATAAAACTTATGCTTAGAACTTGTCCCTCACATGGAGTTAATGAATGGACCATATTACACTCTTTCTACAATGGTTTAAACTACATGTCTAGAAACATACTTGATTCTGCTGCTGGAGGTGCTTTTATGAGTAAGACTATAGTAGAAGCTAAAAATATATTGGAAAGCATTTTACAAAACTATAGTCAATGGCATACTGATAGGGCACCTAATCCTTCTAAGAAAGTGAACTCTATTGAAGAAACTAATGATTTGTCATCTAAAATGGATACTATTCTTGCTTTGCTTAATAAACCTAGTGTTGAAAATGTTCCTTTGCAAGAACTAGTTGGAAACAATTCTGAAAATATTGATGTCAACTTCATTAGGAACTATGGTAATAATGGGTATGGTAACAACAATTATAACTCTTATAATAAACCCCCATATGTGCCAAATAAATATGCTTCTAGTGGTAATGTTTCTAGTGACTTGGAAAACACCATTAGATCTTTTATATCTACCCAAAAAGAGCTTAATAAGGAATTTATCTCTAAGTTTGAAAAACAAGATGCTTTGTTTGAAAGGGTAGATCAGCTTACTAAGGAAGTCTCATCATTAAAGAGCATCATTACAGCCCAAAAACATGAGGAAACAATAAAATATTGCCAAGAGGTTATCAATAAGTCTTGGGAACACATTCATGAGCAAGAGAGAGTTGCTAAAGAATCTATTGGGGTAATGAAAGAGGTTGAAGTTGAGGAAGTTAAAATGCTTAATGAAGTCAAGGATCCTTTGCTTGACTTAGAAAATTGTAGCTTGCATGAATTAATATCTATCTTACAAAAATTTGCAAGTGATCCTTCCATCAACACTAACCAAGCAGGTTTTGGTTCTTATATTGCTAATCATGTCTTGAAAGAAAAGATTGCTAGGTACAACCAAGAGGCTATGATACCACCTAAGCTTGGGGATATGTGGATACCTAAGGTACTAGTAACTATTGGAAAAGAGACACACCATGCCATACTTGATCTAGGATCTAGTGTCTCTGTTTTATCTAAAGAACTATATGAAGTGCTTGAATTGAAAAATCTTGAAAAATGCTCTATTGAACTAGCACTTGCTGATGACTCTATTAAACATGCTTTGGGAAAAGTAAGTGATGTTATGGTAGAGTTACATATGACTTTTGTGCCTGTGGATTTTCTAATCATGGATGGGGAATAAAACCTCTAGTCCTATTATTCTTGGAAGACCTTTTCTTCGTACCACAGGTGCTATCATTGATTCAAAGGAAGGGAATGTAAAGTTTCAGTTTCCACACAAGAAGTGCATGGAACACTTTCCAAGGAAGAGGGAACCACCAAAGTTCAAGCTCCCTCATGAGCTTCGTCCACAATAAAACAACAAGTAAGAAGCCTAGCTATATGGCTATAAAGAAAGCGCTTTGCGGGAGGCAACCCGGTTATTTTTGTGTGTGATTTTTCTTTGTGTCCTCTTGCTGTAACAAGAGATTTTGTTAGTTAGGTTCTGGAGTTTTTAATAAAGTGCCAAGTTTTACCCTTTTTGGTTTGAAAAAGTTGCTTATAGCGTTCGGAGATTTTATTCCTGCACGCAGTGCACGGTATGATTTTTAATTCTTATTCTGTAACTCCGAATGAGCTCATATTTGAACTGTAGTTGCAACTTTTCATCCTCTGTATGCATGAATTTTTCGGAATTTTTCGAGAAAGTTTGGTAGGGTAGAAAAATACGTTTTGCTGCTGCTGTTTTTCTGGACAGATTCTGTCCCATTTTGTTTGATGCATGCTTTGAGCTTTTAAGTTGAATCTTTTTGATCCAATTGAGTTTATGAGTAGGCATACAACATTATACACTTTCTGGACATGTCATATGAATTTTTGTTCAAGGATTATATGCAGCAAGAACCTATTTGTTTATCACTATTAATGCACCCCACAGAAAAGAGATGGGAGAAACGGTGTTTTTGAAGTTTTTTCACAGGGATTGGAGGAGATGCACCAAGAGCTATCCAAGGATGGTGAAGACCATAAGCTTGGGGATGTGAAGACAACCCCGCTGGACCTACACACTCTCGGTTTGCACACGTCCAACTTCTGTTTTTCGATCGAAACACTTTATCGCATAAACTTGGAGCGTCGTTTTTTGTTTTTGTTTGAGTCTTGAGAGACCACCACACTATCAATTATATATGAGAGCTACTGGAAATATGGGTTGAAATATGTTGGATGCTTTTATAAGATTGGGAAAAGGGATGACTTGATTTTTAATGATACATATAGTTGCATGATTCATGAGCTTGTTTATGAGTAATAGTTTGCAAATTCTTTTTGTAGAGCTATCACTTATTCATGTTTTGGTGCTGATTGTTATTTTACTTGGTTTAACATGGATTAGTTAGTTCTATGGACACTCATGCATGCATCTAGATGGTCAACTTTCTCCCTTTTGCTAGCCCAAAAACTCCAACAAGCAAAAACTTGTTTCCAACACCTTCAACCAAAGTTATTCCAGTGAGTCCACCATATCTACCTATTGGCTTTATGCTATTCCGAGTATGTTTAACATGTTGTTTGTGTTATCTTACCTCTGAATGAAAATGTTTATGTTATTGATTGCAATGGAAAAAAATTGGTTATATAGCTCTCACGAACTTGATGCACAATCTTTTATTTGCATAATAAAACTTGACCCATTGTGATTAAGATTATGATGTTTGTGGCTTGATGAATGTTTTGGGTTGGAAGTTAGCCCATATGTGCTGTCACATGGCAAGCTTTCAACACGCTCTTCATCTCATTTAGTTGATATCATGTGCTTTTGTCTATGGATGCTTATCATGTTGAAATAAATGTGGAAATAGAGTGAGTTTAAATGAGTTTGTGTAAATGGTTAGAGAGACGCCTGGGCCGCTAATCTAAGCCATGCATCATTCATGGTGGAAATTTACTTACATACTATGGTGAACCTTCTGTGATACACCTTGCAATAAAAAACTATTCCAAATGGTAAATAAAAAGGGTGTTGAGATTGTTTTTTGTTTGTTTGTCTTGTCATTTTGATATGGGCTTGTTCCATATCTTGGGACAAGAGGTACCCCAGTTGACGCTCTTGATGATACTATTATGCTTACAATGATATTTAATTGAACTTGCTTTGTTTCCCAAGTTGAGTAACACATGGTGTAAGTACTTGTATTCAAGGGGCATGAGACATTCAACCCATTCTTTATCAAGCACACTACTCATATTTGCTTTCACTTTAACCTTAATCATTCAAGATGCTATGATAGGGGCAATGAGAGCTTGACACCAATGAATACCTTATTGCAATCATTAACTTAAGTAGAAGAGTTTGGAAGTTGGATGAAACTTATGCATGCTTTACCTCTACTCACATATACATCTTTCCAAAGTGTACACCTATCATATTCAGATTTTCATCTACACTCTATGACCATTGTAGGATGTTCTACTTATCATTATGCATACATGTGTTCCATATTACTTGCTACCATGTTACACTTTGTGAACTATCAATGAACATCCTTGTCTTGAATACTTGATATCACTTCATAAACTATTTGCATATTGCTACTCCTTTGAAGAATGAATCATTTGACTATATGTAGCAATAGTAATCATCTTTGATATTCATTGTTAAGTATTAAATTGCAAAGTCCATGTTAGTTTTATCATCTTCATACTCGAGGACGAGCATGGATTAAGCTTGGGGATGTTGATGCATGTAAAATGCATACATGAACTTTGCACTTTAATTGCTTATATTCCAATCATTTGCATCATATAAGGGTTATATCAATGTTTTATAATGATTTTGGAATATTCATTTATTTCCTATTTTTATGGAATTAACCCTGCACAGGCAGAAAACCCCGTTTTCTTATTTTAATGTTTCAGGGACCCAAACGTCAACGAAATCACCTGGAAATTTACGGGCGTCAATATTTGGAAGGAAGAAGACCTGTGGGCGAAGGAAGCGAACAACGGAGGCCGAGGGCCAAACGGGGGGGCCCACGCGGCCAGGTACTGGCCGCGTGGGGCCCACCCGTTTGGCCCTCGTGGCTCCGTTGCCTTCGATCTTCTCCACCGACATCGTCTTGACCTAAAAACGCCTATAAAAAAGGTCCCCCGACGTTCTCTGGAAGGAGCGCCGCACAAACACAGAAACACCGAAACGGAGATCAGGAGCTGCAGATTGGAGGGGGAAAACTCCGGCGGGGCGCTGCCGGCGTGGTCTCCATCTTCTCCATCGACTTCTCCACCGTCTCCATGATGAAGAGGGAGTAGTCCACCTCTGGACTATGGGTTTGTGGAAGTAACTTATGTATCTCTCCTCTCTTGAGCTTCACTAATTAGCACCGTATGAGCTGCTGAACATGATTACGGTCACCGTTGTAATACCTTTGTGGTGGATCTTTATGAGTTAATATATGTTTGAGATTGCAATGTTTGTTTCAGTTATGAGTATAGATGCATATTATGTACCCCGTTCTTGTCTACTTGTTTTGATCAAGCATGTTTATGAGAGCGTGTGTGGGGGAACGTGTGCATTAGTTGGAGTAACGGGGGGTGGCTAGTGCAGTGAACGTGAGAGAAAGTTCTGCGATCCACTTTGGTATCTTTACCTTACTTTGTTGCCTCACTAGGGATAAACTAAAATACCATGCTACCGGGGATGTGGGCGTGACCATTGCCACTACTCCATGACTAGATCTAGCATGTTCTTATTTTCACTTCATGTCATGATACTTAATGCTATACTCTGAGTTATCTTAATTACTGAGGTGTTATGATTTAGTTCGCATCTTGGTGGAGTATAAGAGAGGTTAATAACCAAAAGATCTCTATGTTAGGACGTGATGCCCATATATCTAAGTAACTTGTTATCAAACCCTGTGTTGCAATCTCATATGTTAACTGTGTGTGTTCCATTGTCTACCACTTTATAAAGAGAGAGTGCATTTGTGAAACCATGAACCCCAGTCCATTTTTAATCATAAGAAACACCTTTCCAACACCATATACCACTTTTCTATTTTCAGCCATCATTAAATCCGAAAATACAAAAATACTTTTCATCTTGCATACATCATTCAAAAACCCAAAAATATCATTTACCATTGCATCCACCATCATTGCATATTTATTTCTTGTTTGCATTGCATAACTATCCTGATATCATTCTTACACCTTGTGCTTGACAACCACAGGTGAGGTTGAGGACCAAAACATCTAACCTTGTTTTGTAGGTAACCAAAAGAAGGATAAGAAGATAAATCTACCACTTCAGATTCCCCGAGAGTTCGATATTAAACCCTCGAGTCACCCCTCGTGGGGAAAACTGTCTTCCACTTACTATACACTCTGCACTTGGAGTCTCAACCTAATCCCGTTTACTTTTGCAGGTATCAAAGCCTTGCTCTTCGGGGACCATCAGGAGGCAAATTCGAGCTACACTTTTAGAGCATCTCCAACCGCTCCCCCAAATCGGCCCCAAACGCCCGGGCGGTCCGCTCGGACAGGGTTTGGGCTGAAACTGCCACCCAACGGAGGCCCCCACAGTCTCCCGCGAAACGACCGGGCGGTCCAGCACACCCAAAACCCAGCCCATATCTGGGGCGGGTTTGGGGAGGCCCGGACGCGTCCGCCCCGTAGTTACTGCCAGGCGGTCCCACGCTTTGCGCTTTGGCAGAGCGTGATGTCTACGCACGATTCTATTCTTGTAGACAGTGTTGGGCCTCAAGAGCAGAGGTTTGTAGAACAGCAGTAAGTTTCCCTTAAGTGAATCACCCAAGATTTATCGAACTCAGGGAGGTAGAGGTCAAGATATTCCTCTCAAGCAACCCTGCAATTAAGATACAAGAAGTCTCTTGGTCCCCAACACACCCAATACACTTGTCAGATGTATAGGTGCACTCGTTCGGCGAAGAGATAGTTAAATACAAGTAATAAGTGATTATAAGTAGCAATTGCCAATCTGGAATAAAAATGGCAGCAAGCAAACATGTAGCAGAACTTGTTGTAAACGGTGTTTCAATGCTTAGAAACAAGGCCTAGGGATCATACTTCACTAGTGACACTCTCAACAATGATCTCATAACTGAATAAGTAAAAGCTACTCTTAAACACTCTCTTGTTGGATAACAAACCATTCATTGTGTAGGGCTACAAAAGCACACCTCAAGCCGGAGTAAACAAGCGCCACACGTCATAAAGGAATCACACAGGTGCACATACTGTCACCTTTACACCGTGGAGAGTACCGGAGTTCATATTAAAGAACCTCTGGAGTGCATAAGAGATAAAGAGTAACATCTACATATTCAACTAGATTAGCACAACTGAACAAGTAAATACTGCTCGGATTATTCTCCTTCTTGATGAAGCAAGAGTACTATGCGTAGGGCTGCAAGAGCACACCTCAAAGTCTGAGTAAACAAACACCACAATTCCCAAGAATAAGCCATGATAAATGTCTAAATTATTCATAGAGTCACACAAGTACCCACACTGTCACCTTGATACCGTGTTGTCACAATGACTCCAGAAACTAGACAAAATCACTTGAGTAGCATAAACATTATTAATGCATCAGCGATACTAGCAATACACATGATTACATAAAGATCACACCATGAGAGAGAGAGATGAACCACATAGCTACCGGTAGAGCCCTCAGCCTCGGGGGAGAACTACTCCCTCCTCATCATGGGAGCTCAGCAGCGGCGATGAAGATGGCGGTGGTGTCGATGGAGATGACTCCGGGGGCAATTCCCGTCCCGGCAGCGTGCCGAAACAGAGACTTCTGTCCCCCGAAACTTGTCATCGATGGCGGCGGCGCTGCGGAACTCTTCTGAAATATGACTTCGTATCGTAGGGTTTTCGCCTCGGGGGATAATAAATAGGCGAAGGGGCAACGTCGGTGGAGGTCCTGGGCTCCCTCCTCACCTCCCGGCGCGCCTGTGGGCCCAGCCGCGCGAGCGTGTGGTTTGGAGGCCGTGGGCCTCCCCCTGGCTTGCCCTTCTGGT